>NDFF03000217.1:0-127497 GCA_002150815.3 Grammothele lineata | reverse complement strand
CGTGGCGGAAGATATGTCGAACAATCGCGTGAAACCAGGCTCGATCGCGGACCACTCGACGCTCGGATCGGTCGCGACCAAGCCTGTGAGCTGGCTGCATATATCCCTAGCATGTACGCGGCGGTTGGCATGCTCCACGTATGCCTCCCTGTAGTCGTTGACCGCGCGGCCCAGCGCGCTGGTTCGCAGATCGTACGTGGCGGGTTTCTTTAGGATGTCGAAGTGTTCGTCAAACCGTGTCTGTGTAGATGTGAGGGCGTGAGATTACGGTTGGATGGTTGCAAGTAGATACATACCGTGGGGCGGTTCAGTAAATCAATGGCGTCCCCGTACTTGGCGAGGTCCGCCTCGATTTCGCGGACTGTCCGAGAGTGCGCCCTCAGTTTGTCCTCGACCACGATTGCCTCCGCCAATATTGCGCCCCTCCCCAGCACGCTGATATCCGGGGTGCGAGAGTCCCGGACCGTCCGCAGCTGCGAAACGTGTCAGCGGATCGGTTGCGCGCTCGGTAGTGTGACGATGGGAAGACTTACCCCGATCATCGACGTCTCTACCGCGTCCAGCTTTTCACGAAGCCAACGAAGGCGGCCGGTCAACAGCTCCATGTCGAGCCCGCGGCGCTGCAACATGCGGCGGCAATGGGCGATCTTGTGATAAGAATCGAACCGGTAGTCTTCGTTCAAATACATCATGGAGCGTGGGACGTCGTCGCACCACGCCAGGGGGTCTGCATAGAGCTGGAAAGCTCGGGGGTTCCTGTGTCGTGGACGGACATTATGATATAGTCAGCATGTCAGACGTGGATGAGAGCGGGGGGTACTTACGATGGCCAGTCCTGCTCGATGGCGTTGGCGTCCCGAGCAATTCCAACTACGCCAAGGTGGAGGGTCGAAATAGTGGTTTGTCGCCAGGTAGTGCGGTCCATAGCGCTGATCGAGCCTGGGGTCGTCGTGGTTAGTTGCTCACTCGCCGCGGCGATAAATATGCCGCCGTTCGCTCCCTTGCGCACCTGAAGAGCGTGCTTGCGCTCCACTGATTGCTGACGTCGCGGTGGGTCGTGGTCCGAAGACATGACTCTACTTGCTGCGGTATCGTATACGCGATGCCGTACCGACACGAGCTTCTTGAGGACGGGCGATGAATCGGCTGGAGGTGTGATCGGCGGTGCCCACGTCTATAGCGCATCGCGGAGGGCTGTTGTCCAAGCGCATGACGGTGTTTGCTGCGGTACCGTGTACGCGATGCCGCACGGGTACGAGCTTCTTGTGGACGTGCGATGGAAGCGGCCGGGGGCCTGGTCGGTAGATCCCATCCCGATGCTTCTTGTGGACGGGCGGTGGGGATGGCTATGCGCCTAGTCAATATATGCTGCCTCCGTGTCACTAGAAGTATCCGTCAGTACGTACGTATTTGCGCGAGGCGTGCAACAGACCGGAGCGCGCTCGGAGCGTGATGGAATGGAGCGAGATGGGGAGTGACGACTGAACGGCGACCAACAGGGTCGCGGAGTGAAGGAATGGCTTGTGAGGGTTGACCCTAGAGTGTCAGCGATACGCCGCCTCCTACCGAAAAAATTCGCTTACTTATGACTCTTTGCTGTGAACCTTCCAATCAGTGGATGTTGAGCCTATGCCGCGGTACGCGCGGTGGCGCCCTGAGTGTATACAGACTGCGGGGCCCCGCGTTCTGCGTTTAGCTTCCCGCGTGGTACGCGTGACTTCGCCTCACTGGATGCGATATGCGACACACCTGAAGCTGTTGGGGCGCATGTACACTCGTGGGCCTCTAGTCGTTTCGTGGAGGTTGTGCGTCCGCTGCCTACGCGTTGCCCAGCGCCAACCCAGCGCAGAGTCCGGTCATCAGGCGCCGAGCGGCTCGTCGAACGCCGGCCCGAGAGACTCCATGAGTCTGTATGACTCGACGGCCCGGTCCGGTCGGCATACCCGTAAGGGTAAGGTTTCCGTTCCAGCGCTATCTTATCTTGTCGTTTTATCGGATGTATTTGTTACCGCTACAGCCCAGGTAATGTGTTTGAAGTGTCCAGGTCTGCCCGGAGGGCCATAACTATGGTACTTTCCATTAGTGTACATTAGCGTGGAAATGCACTTGATGCTTATGTTTGACCATGATCTGATATGTGAGATTGAGGACCCTTCAGCGACGACGAGCCAAGTGATCTTTACTGGAACTCCGCTGCAACGCGTTAGGCGGCACGCGGGTTTGTAAAGTTAATTCGTTTGTAGAGTGCAACAATAGTATACATAGAATAAGGAATATTAGTTGCGCTGTTCGATTCTATCCTCTCTATATCCCCGACATGAGATTACCTTGAACGTACTTAAACCAAGAACCTCCATCCATAGATCCCAGCCACCTACACCCTCTCTAAGATCTACCCCCCTCGCTCCTCACCTCACAACCCAGAACCAGCCGGGCCGGGTCGGGACTCCGGGACAGACCCCACACCCGGACCCCACACCGACCCCGAACTTGCACTCGTCGCCGCGCCATACGACCTCGGCTCGCCTTCTCCAGCCACAGGTATGAACAGCCCACTCGAGCCGCTCCCGCTCGCGAAGCTCGGCTGTCTAATATCCTTGCTCTTCCTCGAGCGCCCGCGGTGCGCCTCCAACGCGCCCGGGCCCATTCCTGCCGCGCGGCGCTTGCCCGCGGCCGGGGCGCGCAGCGGGGCGTCCGGACGGAGGAGGAGCGTCGCGACGGTGGCGGCGAAGACGATCGCGCCGGCGAGCGCGAAGATGGCTTTGGGGTACGTCGCGACGGTCTGCCCGTACAGGATGCCGAAGATGATGGGCTGTGTGGGCGGGCCGGGCGGGCCGAGTGTTAGTCAGGCACCACAACGCAACGGGGCGAGAGGGAGAGAGAGGGGGAGAGAGGGGGAGAGATGGGAAAAGGGGGAAGGAGGAACGCACCCCGAGGATCATCTGGCCCGTCGCCTGGAGCATGGAGAACGCGCCGAACATCTTTCCGATGTCGGTCTCGCCGCGGGCCTGCATGATGCAGAGCGCGAGGCTGTTGAGCGCGGGGACGAGCCCGGCGCCGAACGAGCTGAGGGCGGTCGCCGCGACGAAGAGCGCCTGGCCGTCCGCGGGGCCCGCGGTCGGGCCGGCGAGCACGACGCCGAGGTGCGCGCAGAGGTCGACGAGGAGGGAGCCGCGGATGAGCTTCATGTCGAAGCGCATCTCCCGGGCGACTTCGGCGGGGCTGTTCTTGACTGGCTGTCCAGGCGTCGCCGGTTGAGCGGGCTTGCGCTTAGGTTTGAACGTAGAGATAATGACTGAAGAGAGGAAGTGGTTAGAGCCTAACACAGAGCACGTCCGTCGAGAAACGTACAAGGAAGGAAAAAGAGCAGATGTAGTGCGCGAGAGAAACCCATGGTGGAGATGTAGTAGCTCAACTACGTCATCGAAGCATCAGCAAACTTCGCATGGTGAAGCGTTAAGAATACAAACCTGCTCGGCACCCCATCCATAAACGTGCCCGGCGTAGAGGTACTTGATCTGGAAGAGACCCTAGGATCGCTGTGAGGACGACTCCGGAGCGAATGAGGACGTTGGGCTCACCAACGACAGCAAGTGACCGAAGAGAACGAACGCCAGGTACGTCATACTCCAGTCCCGGTAGCTGTTCCCATTCGGAGTGGTTACCGTCTTCGGCAAGAAGACGGCAAACGGACTCAGGAAGTGATGGAGAGCGCTTTCCGCAGGCGCGTGCGACGAGGCCACGGTGGCTGTGGGCGCACGAGTCGCGTTCGCCGCTGCGATCTTGGCTTTCTTCTTCGCGAGGGACTCCGGGAAGAGGAAGACGGCCAGGAGAAGGTTCACGAACGACGCTGCGGCAGCCACGTAGAACACCGAAGTGACCGTCGGCGCACCGTTATGGACGCCGATGGCGGGCGAAAAGATCGGGATGAAGGGGTGCCTGATGAGGAACGCGCCGACCATAGGTCCTACGGCGAAGCCGAGGTAGAACACGCCCGTGAACCGAGAGAAGATATGTGCCCTCGAGCCGTCGGAGGTGCAGTCGGAGATGTACGCGGACGTGGCTGCCTGGAGTGTTGCCCAACCCCCGCAGAGACCTTCAATAATAGGCGAGACGATCAGGAGCTTATGTCCGTGAGCGGCGAAGATGCTGTGCGGGGTGGATACCAGGATGAAGATCAAGTCCCTACAGAAAACGCGCAATGAAACTCATGTAGGCCATCTATGCGCGGGTGAACTCACGTCATGAACAAGCCAAGTGTGGAGATCGCGAGAACCCGTGTACGTCCATGGTTCTCACCAAAGTTTCCCCACCAACCTGTAGTGATTGCGGAGAGGACGCCCATGACGGTCGTCATGATCGTTTGTAAGCTGGCTGCGCGAGACTGCACGGCGGGGTCCCCGAGACATCGTTTCGATGGCGGACTTCGTGGGTCGGGCTCGTCATCGTCTTTACTATCGAAAGTGATGATGACTGAGCCCGCGTCCGGGGATTGTGAGGGATATGCCGGGGAATGGAGCGCCCGAGGCAGCGCGCCGCTCATGTCAGCTGAGGGGGCGGCGGGTGGATGAGGAGCAGGATAGGAAGAGATTGTCGGCGTCGCGAGCGTATGGTTGAAGACGTCATGCCCGTAGATGGCATTGCAGGAGAGTTGCGTGTAGACTTGTACGCGAGGCGCAAGAGTCATGCCGCGCTAGTAGTAGGATTCATGAGCGCATACAATGCATCATAGTGACGAGAGCGCTTACAACGATCGAAGCCACTACGGCGAAAGGAACGATCCTGGACGAGAGGTCAACATTTGCGCAGGCATTCGGGTAGATGGCAGGAACGAGGATGTCCTGTTAGATGTGGAGAATGTTGTGGACATAAGCCTCTGGGCCCTGGGGAAAGCAGGCAATAGTTTCATGCCCCTCGCCGACAACGTGTGATGCAAAGCGGAGAAACCGGAAAGCCGCATATTTTTGGGAGGGCCCGATGCAACCGACAACGTTTGCACGAGTCACGATAAGCCACGGCCCGACGGCCGAATGGCGAGGAGTGTCGAGCACACAACGAAGGGGACGGTGACGGGGTGTCGCGGACACGCACCATAGTGGCCTAGGACGGTAGAAGGGCTTCTTGGCTTTGCCGACGCCTAGGAGCGCATCTCGCTCAGAAGGAGGCTGAGAAGGACGGCTGCCGTTTACGGCACGAGACTGGATGTCCTCGGAGACGGTGTCGGGGTCGCGGACGCGCGAGACGGAAGGAGAGTAGATGGAGAAGGCGGCGGAGACGACGGGGTCGACGGCCTGGTACGTCGACGAGCTCGCCATGGCGGCAGGGAGAGGGCGGAAGAGAGAAAGGAGGGTGGGAGGAGGCTGGTGCGATTATAGATGGGGACAACACGAGAGGCACGCGTGCGCAGGGCTCGCGTCGGCGCCGGTGGCGGTGGTCCGTGGCTGGAGATAAGATGACATCAGCACGCGTCCGCGGCCCGAGGCGATAAGTCGCCCCTTATCTGCGCGTTTGGTTCGTTTTTACAGCGCGTTGTTATCCGCTAATTACTCCCATTACCGCAGTAAGCACGCGGTGCTTATCCCGGCCAACAAGCGGCTTGCTGGGGCTTACTGGCGGCTTACCCCACGTAAGCCAGCGTAAGCCGCGCAGTGGCCCGAACCGGCTGAGTTTGAATTTGGCTTTGTTGCCGTCGTCCGAGCGTGAGCTCACCACAGTGACACCGCGTCTTGCCTTTGCGCTCCTCCTCGCTGTCGCCGCCATGGACGTCGACGACCACCATCCACCCCGCCATCCACCAAGCCACCACGCGAATGCCGTCGCTGGTCCCTCCTCCATTCCCGTCATCCCCGCCGTCTACCTGCCGCCGCCAGGTCCGCCATTGCCTGCTCCGTATCCAAACCCTGATCTCGCTGACTTTTCGTCGCGTCCAGCCCCTCCACGACCTCAACCATACTTTGCGAGCACCGACGACCTTCTCAAACGCTTCCAGCTCCTCCCCGCATACGACAAATACGTCCGCCCATTCGCTCCTCCCGTCTTCCAGCCCGGTGCCACGGACAAGGGCAAGGGCAAGGAGATTCCACTCCGAGACGCTCCAGCATCGTCGCCTGCCGCTCCAACACCCGCAGCGGCCAACGATGGAGATGATGACGACGGAGGGAAGGGCGAAAAGAAGCTGAAGAACTATAAGCATCTGATTAAGTCGGTGCCAGGTACGTGCCTTGCTTTTGCGTCATGTCTCGATACGACGGGGTATCCTTAGGCAAGCACTCGATGAAGAAGGACGAATACCTGGCTACTTTGATGCAGATACCTCCAAAGCAGAGGATCGATATCAAAGAGTTCAGTCAGAGAACCACCCGAGAAGCATTTTCAGTAAGCCTGGAGGGATTGAAAGGTGTACGTACCTCGAGCTCGGTTCTGGCCTCAGCTCACCGTGCTTCAGTGGAATATACATACCCTCATCACGGAGTCGTCACAAGCAAGGGAGGATCGGAAAAGAAGGGTGTGTCCCTCTTTCAGAATGCGTTGAATGCGTGTGGTGGCGTCATGGCTCATATCGCCCTCCCTATCTCATCTCTGCAGAAAGAGCTCAAACGCCTCGCGAAAGCCCAAGGACAAGGCCTCGTGCAAGCTACTGCGCCAGCCGGTGCTCCCGGTACGCCGTCGGGTAGGCCCGCCACCCCCGGAGTGGCACCGACCCCTACCGCATCCGCCCCCGCCGCCGTACCCCCGCGGACGACAACCCCACGCCCCGGCGTACCAAAACCCCCACCGGCGCACCAGCAGCCCTCCCATCCCCGGGGGCGGACGCCTGTCGGCATCGGGACGCCGCAATCCGTGTCCACCCCGGGATCCGTACCCGCCGCCGCGCCACCGAGTCAACCCCCCGCACGGGCACAGCCCGACCAGCCGCCCAGCCAGCCGCCGCGGCCGCTCAAGCGCGAGAGGGAGGAGAGCGGGCTGCAGATGAACGGGAACATCCCGCCGCAGCCCCCAGCGGTGCACGACGGGGTGAAGATGGGAAAAGCGGGGGTGCCGGGCGTGCGCCCGCGGCCGGTGAAAAAGCAGCGCCTGGTACGTGTTTTCTCGGGGGTTTCTCTTCCTTTGTGTGGGCGGATACCCATCGTGCTGTAGGACTCGAATGGCCCCGCGCAAGTGCCGTTCCAGCAGCCCACGCCACACGCGTAGGCGTCGACGCGATCTCGTCCCGATCTCCCATGCCCTCCGGGCGCGTATATAGGGCAGAATAGTGCGCTGTTGCCGCACCGGCCCCTCTCTCGCCCCCCTCGCTCGTCCGTGGTCCCTCGCTTCGCCGCGTTGCTTAACGCCGCGGTACGCCCCGCCCCGTCTCTCGTCTCATTCCAGTCATGCTCGACGACAGTGCCCGAAGACGCGCGTTATTGGGCCCTTTTACGATCTTATCCGCGTTCGATGACATCATCTCCAGACTCCCTCTATCCCCGTCGCATCTTGCTCTCTACTTACCCATCTGCACCCATCCATCCGTCCGTCGCCCCGTCCGTCCATCCCAACTCATCCCTCCTCCATCCATCCCATCTCATCCCATCCCATCTCATATCTGTACCACGCTCTCCAATCATCGTCCTCACCGCGCACTCACGTATTCATCGCCCCACGATTGTCCTTGGCCATCGAAGTAGATGGCCGCCCTTGCTCGGCTGGCGCTTTACCGTGCTCGGTCGAGCTGGTTATACAATGTCCTCGTCTGCACCTCATCGGAGCAGCAGCAGTGGACGATTCCCAGTTCGTTGTACGTGTTGGTTGGATGGACCGAATACCTCTAGGTTTGAGACAGGCGCCTTGTTTCGGCCGGTCACCTGTCAACGGAAGGTCCGGCCGACGTGAGTCCTGCCTGCGAGGTTGCAAGCTGCCGGGGATACATGTACGTTCACGACGCGAGACCATGACAAGCGAATTAGGAGGCGAGACATTTTATGTATTTACCAGTAGAACTGGTGACGGTGCCTTCGTAGTGTCTTCGGGTCTTTAGTATCCTCTATCAGGTGTCCGCCGCATATCATCATGTGCATGGCTGAGTCCAAACATCCTAGATGACAACGACATTGGGATGTCATATTATGGCGGGTAATTACAGGTCATTCAAGAAGGCGCTCTCTTTCGGTGTCCCATATCCGCTCACCCTTTCAACGGCATACGGGCGCTAAACATACAAATCCGACTGATAGTATCACTGATAGAGTTTTACGGCATCAGCGGCGCTGCTGGCATGCCGGTTATCCTCTCTCCTCGGTCGCATCAATATTATGATCATTTAACACAACACCTCGCTCGACCCTTAGATGGCAGGCTTTTGTACGCGTCTCTTCCGCTGCTTCTACTCTGTTTCTTCCATAAGGTTGACTATACGCCGGTTCTGTCATCAGGTCTCTTTCAGCTGGTCCAGCCCCTCTAGCCCCACGCGTACGCCGTCGGCGCCGAGGAAGCGTTAGCACTCGTACATCTAGCACCTTCGATATATCGACACGAAGCACTCATGCATCTTTCATCAATTCTCCCGCTCTCCAGTGCCCGCACAGGCACGAACCCACGACTTCTTCGTGTCAAGAAGTGTCTGAATCCGCCGTGCGCCCGACGCTCTTCTGACTTTTCTTGGTATCAAACTACAAGTCAGCATCGGCGGGTAGACGTAAGATCGAAACTGTAGGCGAGCTATTAGGCCGCCTATATCCCTCAAGGGCATATAGTGAAGAAGACACAGCCAGCGAAGCTCCGTCGCGGCAGCAACACACACCGCCTTCAGACCCCGCAGGACAACGGGCAAGCGTCTTTCCGTAGCTTAATGCGACGGCCCAATGGGGTCGGCTCTGGAAGTGAAAGCCGGCGGTGATTCCAAATATTGTGGTTCGGAGGTGATCTCGCGCTCACAAGTACTCTCACAGGCGGGATCATCCGATCGCTGTGCAGAACGCCGCTCAGAGAACCTTATACGTTGGTCAAGTGCCTATCCCCGTATATAGCGTCGAATGCGAAGGCGTCCAGCGTCCCGCGTTTGTTCTCCCCGCCCTCGACGACAGTGCTCGGACCCTGCCGGCGCCAATTCGGAGATGTCTCAGCTCGACGATACGATGGGCGCAACGCTCATCGGGACCTTTCTGTCGCTCATGTGTGTAGATCCTTGACGCCGAGCCTGCCCGCCGGTCACAACAATGCTGATTCCCCTCAGCATCTACGGCTTGTCGCTTCACCAAGGCTACCGGTACTTTCGGCTGTATCCTACGGATAGACCGATTCTGAAGCTCTTTGTGCGTCTGTACCAGCTCATCACACTCTTGAGTGGACGTCTGACCAGTCACTATTCAGGTCGTCTCATCCATGTCAGTGTATGTGGGCCATGCTCCTGAGATTTTTTCTTGACACGGCCTTCAGCCTCCTTGAGACGTTGTCTGCCATCGTTACCATGCACGCTTGGTATGGCGTCCGACAAATTCATTCTGACCATTTAGTCCTTCTCACGTAAATCAACATCCAACAGTTACTTCTATCTGGTCACGAACTTCTTCAATCCACTTCGCCTCACCCGGAGTGTGTGGTGAGCGTTCCGTCGTCTCCGTTGCACTTCCGGATCAGCGATCTCATCGAGGACATAGGTCGCTTGACGTGAGTCGTCCGGTAATACCCTCTTTACCACCTGTTCTCATATGAAGCACGAAGCTTATCCCTATTCTGCACGTGAGTCACTTGAAACCTATCCGTCATGACGACTGCCTCAACAAATTACCAATGACCGTTCAGATCGTCACGACAGTTATCGTACAAGCGTAAGACCTCGGGATTACCCTCGCGTTTATAGGACTTATGACTGACTGGCTTTCAGATTTTACGCCATGCGTGCGTATATCGGTGAGAAGGATCGGCGTTCAGTTGCGGATTGTGGAATGACGAAGTCGCTTTGTAGTCGGTCCTCGTTATCGCCCGGTTTGTTTGCTGGCGGTACATATTCGGCTTATCGAGACTGCTGGTTCGCTGACGCCCTACGGAACTGACAGGTTATACTTATGCTCGTCGAACTCGGTAAGACAATGCTCAAAGGAACGGTGCTGGAACGATGATCTGAGAATAATTCAACCTATGACGCAGGATTCTATATTTGTGAGCTTCATTCTACTATACACCGGTGCCACATGCTAAACCGTCTCCCTAGATTCTACATATGAATCGTGCGTTCATTGAACGCACACTCTTGATTGTCTGTGTTCATCTGCTCAGCCTAGGTTCCACATCACGACTTTGGCGGAACTCAACAAGATCAACGTAGGCATCTGTTAGCATCGTCGCAACAGACATCTGATGACTATCCGTTTTTACAGTGGGTCCTCTGTGTGGGCACAGGCGTCGCGATGGGCGCAGACATTCTTCTGACGACAATCATCGTCCTTGCATTACGAGAGGGGAGGGGCATCTTCGAGAGGTAAGTGTCCATACTTTCCATTCAGGCTTGAAGTCGATAATACTTACGACTGCGGCACGTTCAGCACGGATTCGTTGATCAATGTACTCACTATGTACGCGGTCAATACGGGTGCGTCCGTTAACTTCTGACAACGCTCCTGCTTGCCTTACTAACGATGTATCTACAGGTCTCGTTACTGTGTACGCATTTCCACTGCATGAGTCACAAGCCGCAACTGATGGGCATCATTGATGTCTGTGAATCAGCATCGTCTCTTTCGTGGCCCTCGTTCTGGTACGTACGCCCTTCTTTCTATTATCTACCAGCCCTAACGATGGCATACTTCAGGCCGCGAAGTTCCCGGATAGGCTCCTCAATGCCATACCCGGTATCCCTCTCACCCAATGTAAGCCCCCGTCGCATCCACCCCCCAGTTTGACGATTCGTCCTGACATGAACTATAGTGCATGCCGTCTGTATGTTCGCTGCGTACGTCCGCTTTTACAGCCACGATATCCATTGTGTTTGTTGACCAGTCTAGTTGAATTAGTCTCAACGCGCGCAAATACCTCGCTCAACGAGGCGTTCATACGTTCGGGAACACCTTGCCCGTCTCGACGGGCCCGCCGAGCTTTCCCTTGGGCGCCCTCTCCACTGGACACCTCAGCATCGGCCAATCGCAGACGGCCAATGTTTCTCAGGTACGTGTGGGTGGACTGGAGCTGTTCTCTAGTTGGGTGCTGAATTGGCCTCCAGGGTATGTCATTCAAGTCGGACAATATGATCATGCCGTTGGATACGAAGACCTCCTCCTTGCGAGGCGGGTGTGATTATGGAGTCTAGATGCGAGTCGTAGATCATGTCTGATATCGCATGTATGCAGGAAATGGAAGCTATGTATTGTCTCTATTGGCTGGATGGAGCAACGACCTTCACCTTGGAGAATGCTAGTGTATGTGCAGTCCGCTGCGAAGCATCGCATGGCAAGATTGCCAACGTGCTGCAGCCGTCTTGTGGCGCCCCATTGACGACCGTGGGTCCCGAAGACGTCAACGCGTCAACCTCAAGCCCGTGTCCACGGCAAAGTCAGCGCTTCCCGCGTAGAATAGGTAGACATGTTGCGTGGCAAAGTTCCCACCTAGAGCCTGGCCACGCTTCCACGCAGCCACCAGGATGACAAACCCTACAATAGCTCCCGTGCCGCGTAACCCCCACACTGCGAAGCCCTCCTAGTGGTCACGGTTTGTTTCGGAGTGACGTGTTTCTCGTCCGCCAGGCCTCTCGCATAGCAGGCCCATACGGGTGACAGAGACCCCTTCAGTCTCGCGGCGAAGGTTTGTGAGATACAGCCAATAAATATGATTACATTCTCTGATCGACGGCCCGCAATCCCAGTTAGATATAGTAACGACACAAGTACGTCCGTTGCCCGATACGACCTATAACCGCCCCAGAAGCCTATCCGTCAGATCGAAGAGGAGGAGCGGAGAATAACTCGCAGCCACGCAGCCTACGCGGAGTCGTTCGTCAGCAGGACTGAATGCATCATCACTAAGTGACGAAAGGTGAACGGGAACTCACAGGCTCATAGCCTAGCCTGCATGAGCTGTGGCACGCGCTCCAAATTCTGCGCCGCCTTCTCGTCCTCCGCCTGCTGGACCGAGTTGGCCCACTGCACGAGACGGCCGACGAACTCGTCAAGCTCCTTCTCCGTGTTCCTCGCGTGGATGACGACCCGGATGCGCTCCTCTCCCTTCGGCACGATGGGGTACGGCACGGGCGTGAGCGTGTAGCCGAACTCCTCGAGGAACTCGGCGAGCGCCAAGCTCGCGCGCGTGAGGATCGGGAAGACGGGGCTGAAGACAGCGGAGGGGTAGTCGGCGGGGATGGAGCGGGGCCGGAGGGAGAGGAGGTCAGGGGGGATGTGGCGGAAGGCTTCTTGGAGCGCGTTCTCGAAATATTTGCTGAGTCGGCGTAGACGTTCGACGAGCTGTGTGCGGTCAGTCAGCAGGTCGAAGCGGAGGCGACTGGTAGGCAGGCGGCGGAAGCTCACCTGAGAGCCCTCTGGGCTCGTGACGTAGTCCCAGGTAGTGTTCAGGCAGCATATGTGCGCGTAGGGGAGGGAAGTCGAGTAAATGATAGGTCGGGCGTTGCAGATGAGATATTGGCGGACCACGGGGGAGGTGAGGAATACACCTGTGGGCCATCACATCGGTCAGGAGTGTCATAAAATGATGGAATCCCAGGCACGTACCCCCACTCATTCCCCAGGTTTTGCTGAACGTGTGAACGACGCTCTGAACCTGTTCCTTTAGCCCAAGCTCGGGGACAAGCCCGCGGCCGTTCCCAAACAGCCCAGAGGTGTGAGCCTCATCGACGACGATGTGGTAACACCCCTTCGGTACGAGCTCCTCGGTCGACTCAACGACCTGGCGCAGGGGACAGAAGTCGCCGTCCATGCTGTACAGCGTCTCGACGACGACGAAGACCGTCCCCTTACCCGCGGCGATGTTGGGATGTTTCGCGAGGACGTCTCGGAGGGCCTGGCGGAACGAAGCCAC
Organism: Grammothele lineata; assembly: GCA_002150815.3. Lineage (NCBI taxonomy): Eukaryota > Fungi > Basidiomycota > Agaricomycetes > Polyporales > Polyporaceae > Grammothele > Grammothele lineata. The sequence continues at coordinate 114,501 of NDFF03000217.1, read as the reverse complement.
GGAATTGTGCTGGAATGGGTACTGCTTGTCGCGGCAGATCGAGGCGTTGATGCCGTCACGGATCGACGCGTGGACGAGCTTGTCGTAGACGATGGCATCGCCTTTTTGAGGTACGGCGTTGAAAAAGGAGAGGTTGGCGTCGTAGCCGGAGTTGAAGAGGAGGGCTGCTGGCCAGTCGAAGTATGTCCGCATACGCTGCTCGAACTCGACGTGCGACGATTTGTTGCCGGTGAGGACGCGCGAGCCCGCCGAACCGAACACTCGAGGCTCCTTGGCAATGCGATCGAGGAAGGCTTGACGCACGGCCGGGTTGGTGGTCACAGAGAGGTAGTCATTGGAGAAGAGATCGGCGGCAGCGGTCGATGCAGGCTGGAAAAGATCTGGTGTGGGTGCTGAGTGTATCTTGCGCAACGCAAGGCTCGAGAGCATCGTTTTGGCGAGGTAGGAGGAATCTGAGGCTTCCATGACGAGGACGTGTGGGGTAGTGGGTAAGCCAGCGGAGTATTCGCGATGCTTAGCGGGGTATCTGCCCACTCTGCATTTATACGATGTGATGAGAGCAGATGCCCTGTTAAAGTGCGCGCATCATGGATGTGGGATCGGAGTGAGAGGATCCTGTCGGCGAAATGTCAGGACATGCATGTCGGACGCGCACTGGCTGCGCCTCGGCACACGTTTGAAAAGCGGTGTGACCGCTCTAGAGGTGTCAAAGCGGACGCACATCCATCAAGGTTCGCGATGCCATGACTTTGCGCACCTGGCACCATCGCGTAGATTTATAATTGACGTGTTATGCACATCATTGAGCAGGGGGCTTGAGGCATGTGGCCCTCAGGTAGCGCTGTATTGTGGCCTGACGTGTCAAAGTCAGTATTTAGCGTGTGGTCTTCACAAATGCATCCCTAGAAGAGGAGAAGGAGCCAAGTCACTGAGTCGTGCCATGGTGGCGGGTTGTAAGTTGCGCTGTGACCGGGCCGTGCCATGCGGGCTCGCGTCGGCCAGTAAGCGCCCAGGGCACAACATTGACCAAATGATCAGCGACCTGCAAATTCTCACGCTCTCCTCCTCCCTCATCACTGGCGATATCGATCATCAACGGGCCATTGACTAGTTGGCTGGCCATTGGGAATGCCTTTATCGAAACGCGACTCGCCGCGGGGCTCGCTCACAACTCGGGGTGCAAGGTTGCGCTTGTATTACAGCCTTGACGCTTGGAATATGGGAGAACCATGCGCCGAGCTGGTATTTGTCCAGGTTGTAGACCCGCCGGGGTCCAACCACGTTCCCCCGATGCCTGGCCCCTGCCCCAGGTCCAATGTGGTTCGTCCCATCAGCTTCCGATGTCCACTGTCTACCACGTTCATCATGGCAAGGCTCCAGATTCCTGGCGTGCCCTGAAGTCGGGCATCTCAATTACATTCCCGAGCTCCCCCGGCACACGACAGAGGTACAAAGTTCCATACGGGAGGCTTTGGCGATCATCACCTCCATGCAATCAAGCTCACGGAAGTTGAGCTAAACATCGCTTCCGTGACGGCAACCCGCTGGCCTGACATTGCGTGAGACCGTCCGGAGAATATGGCCTCCCTCATTCTAAATTTCAACTCATAACTAACGCTTTCCCGCTAGGTACACCTCTCTGGCAACGTCGCGTCCCCGGTGTCCTTTCCCCATCAATTGCGGCACGTCGAGTATCACTTCGCTCACCAGAGCCAACGATGAGTGAACCCGGTGACCAAGAGAAGGACGTACAGAGGCATGTCTCATTTTAGCACCCTATTCAACCTCATGCTTACGAGCGTCATCAGCTCCAATGCGACTTCCGAGGTTGAAGCCGGCTCCAAGCGCGGCGTGAGCTTCTGGATGGTCATCGCGTCCAATCTCATCATTGACCTGCTCTCTGTGCTCGATTTGGTAAGACGATACAGACCGGTCTTAAATCTTTTTAGTGACAATTCTGTCGCGCATTTATACAGACGGCCGTCTCCACCGCACTCCCTACCATCGTGGAGCATCTCAATGGGACAGACTTCATATGGGTTGGCAGTGCCTATACTATCGCGTCCACCGCTGTCATCCCCTTGGTCGGTGACCTTGTGTCGGCTTTTGGCCGCAAACCAGTGCTACTGTCCTTCGTCGTTATATTCGCGATCGGTTCGGCTGTCTCTGGCGCCGCTCAAAATATGAACATGCTCATTGCCGGACGAGGTAAGCGTCGACACTCGCGAATCGACTCGAGCTCACCTCATAAATTTGTAGCGATCCAAGGTCTAGGCAGCGGAGGATGTCTTGCCTGCGTCGAGGTTGTACTTGCTGATCTCGTGCCCTTGCCCGAGCGTGGCACGTTCGAGGGGATTACAGCAAGGTCCGTTCTGGGGTATTCTCATGTAGAGCAGAAGTATTGATTTACGAACAGCGTTTGGGCTATAGGATGGTAAGAGGCAGCTCGTTACAGGGTTTATTGTACTCATTTCATCTTAGTGCGGTGGGCCCCCTCATCGGCGGTGCCCTCGCCCCGTCGGGCGCGTGGCGTTGGTTGTTCTACCTAAATCTCCCGCTATGTGGAATTGCCATCTTCTTCTCGTCGGTGTTCCTCCAAGTGCGCGCTCCGAAGGCCCCGCTCATGGAGAAGCTGCGTGAGATGGACTGGATGTAAGCAGTTCTTCCATGTCACTAAGAATATCGCTGACGTGTTGCAGCGGCATGGCAATCATTATCGGGAGCACCGTGGCTGTCACGCTTGCTCTGACATGGGGCGGCCTGGTCTTCCCTTGGGACTCAGCTCACGTCCTCGCGCCGCTGATCATCGGAGCCATTGGAATTGTTGCTTTCTTCATTGCCGAAAGGCGCTGGCTTGGTGGCCGCACGGCACGTACCGCTGTACCCTGTGACTTGTCGCCGTATGCTGACAAGCATCTAGGTCCCAAGCTATGTGTTTACTGAACGTACAACGCTCAGTGGGTACGTAGAGGCCTGGTACCTCCAGCCATTCTAACGCTAATCAAGTCGGATAGATACATCGCAACGTTCTTCCATGGCATCATTGAAAGCGCAGTCATTTGTGCGTCACGGTCCTTACGCCGTTTGGGGCTGATATGCGTGAACGTTAACCTTTGCACCTGCAGTCTATCTGCCTGTGTACTTTCAAGCAGTACAAGGCGCGGGCGCGCTTGCCTCCGGGGTCGACATCCTCCCGTTCACGCTCATAACGCCACTCGCTGCGATCATACTCGGAATCTCCGTGCAGGTCCTCGGCAAGTATCGCCCCCAGAACTACTTCGGCTGGGTTAGCCTGCTCGTGGGTCTCGGCGTCCTCTCGCTCCTCGACGAGAACTCGAATCGCGCCAAATATATCTGCGTCCAAATCCCTGTCGCGGTTGGGATTGGGGCGCTGTTCGGTGGGCCCGAGTTCCCGATCCTCGCGCCCCTCCCGGTGTCGAACAATGCGCACGCGCTCTCGTTCTTCATCTTCACTCGCCGCTTCGCAGAGGTATGTCGCTCACACTTGTCTGTGTTTTTACATTACATGCTCACTCATGTCGTTCCCCCTACTGTAGAGCTTCGGGATCGCGATCGGAGGTGCGATCCTCCAGAACGTCCTGCAACGCGACCTCCCCTCCGACTACCTCTCAACCCTCCCTCAAGGTGCACAGATCGCGTACGCCGTCATCCCGCAGATCGCAGGACTCGCACCGGCACTGCGCACCCGGGTACGCGTCGCGTTCGCGCACGCCACGCGCACGACGTGGCTCGTCATGCTCGGCCTCGCCGGCGGGGGACTGCTGTCGTGCCTGCTGATGCGGGAAGAGAAGATGCGGGAGTCGCTAGACGAGCAGTGGGGCCTCCAGGACAAGAACTCGGCGGAGCAGGGCTCGCTAGAGGGCGCGCAGAAGGACGTGGAGAGCGCGGGGTCCGGTGGACCGGTGAGAGGAGAGACGCGGGAGGTCCCTCCTCGGGTGGAGTGAAGTGAATGTGTTAGAGTTTGTTTGAGCACCGTGTGCTAAGATCTAGACTTAACCTACATACTGCGCACGCACAGTCTCAACTTCCTGACGGGTCCGCGGCAGTCGTGGGAGTGCGACAGAACTTTCGGGGATCGCTCAAACACGTTTAATCTGAACGCCATGAAGAGTCCAGATATCAAGCACGGAGTCTCCAGGCCGCATTGGTTGTTCAGCACATTAACGCCCTCCCTCCGCTCATTTCGAACTTGCAAGGCTGAGACACTTCTATGCTCTGATTGTTCAATATGACTCCGGCCTTCCATGCTACGGCTTTGGACTGAACGTAGACTGAGGGAATTCTCCTCGCGTTGTGGAAGCCTTCCTCTGCCCGCTCTGGGTCCACATCTAGATGGTTCTACGGAGCTCCCGATCCCGGCGAGGCCCACTCGAGAATAGTCTTCTAATCGCCATGGCGCAACCTCAATAGGCCCAAGGTCCACGGCGACAAGAAAGCACGGGAATGTTGTGAGGGCTCATAGCCCTCAAACGTTCAGCGAAACCCGGGGCGCTGTCTCGCATCGCAGTCTTGGTATCCCGCGTGAGACCATGGAGGCCGGTACATGATACATGAGTAGCGAAGTATCCACTTGGACTTCCTCTCGTGCTCAGGAATTAGGGTTCAAGACGGGCATCCCCTTGAGCAACCGCCACGAGAGAAGTTCCGCTGCGGTCATTCGGAACTCTTCTATGTACAGCTTGCGTTTGACCAGCGTACGTAACTAGGCGTGTCCGGTGAATTGCTGGGCTGCAATACCTGCGGTCAGAGCATATCCCTGCAGAACGGGCTTGGCCATCGCAAACCAACCCCACACCCTGTGCACGATGAACCAACGCTGAGGGAACGCTAGGGAATGGCACGCCAAGTCCTAGACGAGACTACCGAGCGATAGGGCCTCACCTCGGCGTCGGCGGGGTTCGTCACGCCGCGTGCGTGAACGCGCGATATACATAGGCAGAGGCATAGAATAGGCCGACCATTAAAAGAACCATCTAATGATGTGGCAGCAGATCAGGGATGTGGGCAAGATCGCTGGGGACGAACGTCAGGATGAGCAGATATTACGCGATGTAGTGGTGGGCGGGGCACGCGTACCTCTGTCTGTGCCCTAGCACATGCGCCCTGCTGAACCTGTTGAACGTGCGCGGAACATTGAACTCGCTGCTTCGGCTCGACTTCAGCCACTCTTCATTAGCTCGTATTGCCATGTTCTGCAAGATGATCGAGGACGATCGTCCACAGCGCTAGGGTGCCTCCGAGCGGTGGCCTCTAGTGATGAGCACCATATGTCGCCGCCGGTTGAGCAGTGCACTGTGTACGTGAATGCGACACGCGGAACAAGGCACAGTTTGCTATTACATAGACCACCAGCTTCTTTCTCATCGGTATCTTGTCGGTATCATGATGCTGGGTTTGATGCGCATCATGGCGAGCGGCCGCCGTTCGAACGTCCATCACAAAGGACAACTCTCGCAACTTGAACCTGCCAGGTTAATGCCGAGTGAGTGGCCGCCTCCAGCAGGGAGCGTTGAGCTGATATGAGCAGCATGCGAGGTAACATAATCTAACGAAAGTCTTCCGCGATATTGACGAGAGAACTAGGATCGTCATGTTGGTCGAAGGAGAACAAGAGCGTCTTCAATTAATGACGCCGGCCCGGGGGAGTTGTGGCGGCTGCGCGTCACGTCGTCACAACCTACCCCTGAGGGAACGATCCCCGTGACGTCACCATACCACGAATTTCTCCGAGGAGTTTCCAGTTCAGGCTATCTTCTCAACGACGACGTGATAGTGTGCGGATGCAGGACACACTCTTCCTACAAGCACTAAGTAGAATGAAGAGCTATTACGAAGCAGGTCCAAGGATCTCAAATAAGTAAGTACTCCAATCCACGTAAACAGATGCCCTAACAGGCTTTCTACTATCTAGTTCCGAGTTAGTACCTACTACAACCTCTCCTTCAGGAGATCCAACGACGGTCAGAGAGTCTCCCGGTCCGCGCATACTCCGTTTTGGCATAGATAATGATTCAGAAGGTTGGGAAGGATTTCAGAGCTTCGCAGCTAGAACCTGCGTCGTAGATGACGCCGGACCAAACGCCGCTCGCTCCTTCTCCGCCTTCTGTGTCATCGATGCCCACTGCAGGAGCCGCCCGATGAACAGGTCTAGATCCTGCTCTGTGTTACCAGAGTGAACGACGACCCGGATGCGCTCCTCTCCCTTGGGCACGACAGGGTAGGGAATCGCCCTGGCTGCGTATCCATACCCTTCCAGATACGCTGCCAGCGCCTGGCTCGCACGCGTCAGGATGGGGAAGACTGGGCTGAAAACGGTCGCGGGGTAATCGTCGGGGATTGCGCGGTGGCGGAGGGAGAGGAGATCCGGAGGTACGTGTTGGAAAGCCTTCCGAAGCGCGTCTTCGAAGTACTTGGTCAGATGGCGCAGGCGCTCAATGAGCTGCTCGGGCGGTCAACGTCAAGATGCAACCGAGGAGTATAGCCATGAGGCAGTCGGATGCTCACCTCGGTGCCGGCTTGGCTCGTTACGAAATCCCAAGCGAGGTTCAGCGCGCAGATGTGCGCGTACGATAGGGAGGTAGAGTAAATCATAGGCCTTGCATAGCCGATCATGTATTGACGAATGAGCGGTGTGGTCAGGAAGACGGCTGTGGGTGAGCGGGCGGGTCAGTAAGCGCTAGGCAATAACAGCGAGACAAGGTGTATGCCATACCTCCGCTCATGCCCCACGCTTTGCTGAAGGGTTGCAGGACGCTATGGACGCGACTCGTCAACCCTAGCTCCTCGACAAGCCCTCGGCCTTTGGCGAACAGGCCCGAGGTGAGCGACTCGTCGACGACGATGTGGAAGCAGTTCTTCGGAATGAGCTCCTCAGCCGCCTCGACGATCTGTAACATGGGGCAGAAGTCGCCATCCATGCTGTAGAGCGTCTCCAAAGCGATGAAGATGGTGCCGTTTCCTGAGGCGATGTTGGGGTGCTTCGCGAGGACGGCCCGAACGACTCGGGAGAAGGACGCGACGGAGTTGTGCTTGAACGGGTACTGGGTCTTGCGACAGCGCGAAGCGTTGATGCCATCGCGAGTTGAAGCGTGAATCAGCTCATCGTAGATGATGGTGTCACCGTCCTGGGGTACGGCGTGGAAGAAGGAGAGGTTGGCATCGTAGCCGGAGTTGAAGAGGAGTGCTGCGGGCGACTGGAAACAGGCTTGCATGCGTCGTTCGAATTCTACGTGGGACGCCTTGTTTCCACCGAGCAGGCGCGTACCCCCAGAGCCGAATACGCAAGGCTCCTTGGCGACGCGTTCGAGGAACATTCGGCGCACGGTCGGGTTGGTCGTCACAGAGAGATAATCATTCGAAAAGAGGTCGGGAGCAGAAGATGGCTGTGGCTCGACGAGGTCGGGAGTGGGTACTGCGAGGATTTTTCGCGTAGTGAGAGCCGAACGCAACGCGTTGGCGAGGGGAGAAGTGTCCTCAGAAGAGTTCATGAGACTAGTAGGGAGGAGGTGCAGGTTAGTACGTGCTTGGTAGACCACCGCAACGGCTCCGAGATGAGCGAGCCGTCTCTCTTAGGAATTTATAGCCCGCGGCAAGCGAGTGCCTCGCTTGAGATGAGGGGCGTATTTCCGGAGAACAAGGAGGCTGCGAAGGATGCTTGATTTCGGAGCCGCGCCCACGTCAGTAAGAAGATGACGACTGAACAGAGCGTCTTGCTAAACCGATGAACCTCATTCATGCTCGACAAGGTTCAGCGAGAGTGGTGATCTTTCACAGCTCGAATAGGTGAGTAGGAGCGTTAGGCGGGCGTGGGCGGTACTTCTCGGTAGGAAGTAGAACCCCGACGAGCGCTGCGGGGTGTTGACTGGCAGTACAGTACATCTTCCGATGTCAGGGCTGGCGGGTTGACGTACGAGGCCTAATGAGGGCCTGCAAAAGCTTCTTGTAGTTCTGGCAACAGCATCATTGGCGGTAGAAAATAGTCGGTAGTGAGCTGAAAGGGCTACTATCTGATGGTGAATGCCGACGTCTAACGTATTTTCGGATACCTCAGCCTAGCGCTATGAAGCCTCTTTGTAGCGCACCACCACAAGTATCTGCGCGCAAATTTGCGAATGGGTGAACCTAATCTCTATGAGCGTGCCGTCAAGCGCGATCTGAAGTTAGGCGTGACTTACGTGGCACCGTTCTGAACTTCAAATTTGTGCAAAGTTTGTGTAGGGAGCGGAAGACAGATAGCTGATGTTGAGAACATGTACTCATGTCATTGCACAATCCAGAGCCCATTACCAAGGGGAAAATGGGCGTTCAATCCCAGCCTGAGTGGTATCCGGATGGCGTTGGGTTTTATGACTGAGGCCTGAGGCCTTGGCTTCGTGGCGTTGAAGACGGCAGTTTCTTACGTAAGCGATCATACCATAATTAGGAAACATGACATTGTGGCTGGCGCTGGTCTCCCGGGAGATCTAGACGCGCCGTGACTGGGGAGGCTTTCTTCTTCTTCTTTCTGCTATATTTCTGTTCACTGATAGCAGAAAGATCTTCATCCTACCAGTACTATTGTCTGGCTCATATTCGACTCCCACTATGCCCCCGGGTCCTCTCGTGACAAGGTGCATCACAGAAAACCGATCAGGGGCCCTATCAGTCCTCGACTCCTCGTCCACGTCGCGCGGCCGCAAGTATGATATGAACACGCTTGCTAATTTGCAATCATTTTTTCGAGACCTCCACACGCTATCCGTTGGATGTCGGGTGCCGTTGATAGCGACACAGCGTCGTGTATGTTATTCGTCATGTCTTCGCCTGGGATCGCCTGGCGTCCCCCTCTGGCCCGTTCGAATTCAAGCCTGAGCCCGAGAGTATTTGCTGAAGTTGTTCTAAGCAATAGGTGAGATTCATATGGGAGCCGAAAGATGAATGGCCGCAGAGCCAGTGGTCGCGTGGTATGTTTCACACCGTCAAAAGTTGATGCATCACACGTACTAACGAGAAATGGAGGTGCTATTAATGGACTACGTACAGGATCTGAGTGAGGCACGCTCGGGGCCATGGAAGTAGTTGAACATTCTTAAAGTCCCCTATCAAAAACTACCTCTTTGTTACAGACCCGGGACGACGTCTACTGACCCGACTCGGGAGAAGAAAAAGAAGGGATCGACCCGATCGTCGGAGCGGCATAGGTAGAAGTATCTTCTGAAGTATGTCCTCAACTCTAATCAATGCATACTTCGTCTAACGAGCTTTTAGCATATAACATGTTCCAGTCGGCTGGGAGGATCTTCAGCCTTCCACCCAATGCCATGAGATCGTACCTCGCAGCCAGGGTAGAGGCGTTGCTCGGGTATCTGACTACCGCCAAACCCTCACTCTGCACTCTCGCCGTAATTCTTGCTTCGTTTCGTGGCATCCTCGCTCTGTACAGAAGGTTTATCAGGCCCAAGCACTGGAATCTCCAGGGAAAGGTGGTGCCCTCTCTTCTGTTCAATAGAAAATGGCTCACGCTCCCTCACAAAGCATTGCGTTGTGACCGGCGGGTCTTCTGGCACGGGCCTTTGCCTCGCGCTGCTGCTCGCACAACAAGGAGCAAATGTATCCATTGTAGCACGTAACTCGGAGCGCCTAACAGAAGCCTTGGGTAAGCTGGAGGTGCGCAGTTCGTATTCTCGAGGCTTCTCTGTCATGCAAATGCGTTACCACAGAAGCACCGTCAATCCACTGATCAAGTTCTCAAAGCATATTCTTTCGACACTACGTCAGAGGCGGCGTCTGCTGAAGCGATACAGGCCTGTAGCAAGGCCTTCGGGAGGTGCCCCGACGCCTTCTTCTTGTGCGCCGGCGCCGCTTTGCCAGGATTCTTCGTAGAGCACGACGAAGCCTCTTTTAAGAGGGGCATGGATTATGCGTTCTACACCCAGGCGTTCACGGCCTTGGTACGGCATACCCCTTTTTTAAGCTGCTAACGTACTGAGGATCATACGGTAGGCTGCGACGAAGGCGATGGTAAGAGAAGGCATAAAGGGTAAAGTAGTCTTCTGTTCCTCCGTTGTTGCCTTCTTCGGCATCGCTGGATACTCGGCATATTGCCCCGGGAAGTTCGCTCTGCGAGGTATGTTACAGCGTAACCGCGGCGACGCTATTATGTTAACCACTACGCTCTTGTTCAGGTCTGGCAGAAGCGCTGCATTCCGAGTTCGCCTTGTACGACATTGGCGTGCATATCGCCTTCCCCAGCACGATATATACCAAGGGGTACGAGGAAGAGAACCTAATTAAACCCAAGATTACGCTCCAGATCGAGGAAGACGATGTAGGGCACACGCCAGAGCACATTGCTGCTGCGATTCTGAGCGGTACACCTCCCTGCCTCACAATACTCACTCGCAGCTCGCTTACTAGTTCTAATTTTACTGTAGGCGTGCAAAGTGGGAAGTTCCACATTACAGAAGGCTTCATCGGAGATATGCTTCGTGCGTCTACTGCGGGAGCGTCGGAGCGCAACAGCTACGTTACGGACCTGTTCTACGCGATTATCGGCTACGTGAGTCGTTTAACCCAAGGTTCCCTACCAAGGTCTGCCAACTGACTTATTGTAGGTCGGGCTGCCCGTGTGGCGTTTCAGCGTTAAGAAGCTTGTCAGAGAGCACCGCGAGGAGCACATGAGGTATCTTTACGATAAAGGCATTAAGTACGAACCTTACTGAACGATGGTAAGTCTTGATGCACATCTACATCAACGTCATTGTCTAATATCTCAACGTAGTTATTCTTATATCATAAGGATGAATAGCTCGATTTTCGTAGTCTCGTACATGCGCCGTTTAATGTCTCCCAAGACATCGTTCTCATGTGCATTTTCAAGCCTTTGAGCCTGTGCGGCCGAGAAGCCCTTCCGAAACTCGTCGCGCATTGAACGGTTCTACAGGGAAGACTCCCCTCTCATTCAGGAAGCATTCACTAGCACTGATCGCCCCCTGAAACTACATCAGGCAGGGCTATATCCGTGGTTCTCAATGCAAGGGGTCTCCTGAATGTGTGTACTTTCATCACATCCGACGGTGACGCTGAACAGAGCCTTCGGAGGCTTCCTCTCCTCCGAAGGTGGCGCCTGGGCCTGAGATATCACCGGAGCCTGCAGGGCACCCGGGCACCGGTCTTCCCATCGCGCGTGTATGGTGTGCAAGCTGTCAAGGTGTCCCTTAGATTTCGTGATGTGAGCGAAGCGCCTGAGAAAGCAGCAATAGAGTAGGTTGTCTCCTAGAATTCCGCATGCGGGGAGTTATGCGACATGCTCAACTACGTACTCCCGAGACGCACACACCGCCACGCTGTGGTTGTGAGATTACCGCGCAGGCTCGATGGACGTGCGATCGTCTTGAGTACATTCCCCGCAGCCGCAACGTATTTGACAATCCCGGATGGGAGAGGGTAAGCGTAGAGCCTGCTCGGAGGTGGGAACTCGTCGGAGTCGGATGAGCCAACGGCGTGGGTGCAAAAACTCCTTTGCATATTCTGGTGCGTGGCGAGCGTGCAGACTTACTGTTGGGGGTGGACGATGCCTTCCATCATCTTCGGGAGGTTGAACATGTGAAAGATGACTGCGGTCGCGACGCTTGTCTACCAGCAGATTCAAAATATGCATGTTACGTTGGTGGCATGCTGAATCTCTCCCTTCGGCAACCCAACTACACACCGTTTACTGCGTCTACCCACGTATGGTAACGTCGAGGCCACGATTATTGGCGCATAGCCCCGTACTACTTAGCTACATAGACAGATGGTCCGGTAAGCATCGGCGGTGATACTTAGGGCACGCAACATCAGCTGATACTTGTAACTACGAGCCTAGTGCGAAGTCGTCGTTCCATGCGCCAGAACTCTTGTCCGAAGTCAATTGATGCCTTTGCGTGAACGGACATAGTACTATGCAAATTCGCAGGGTTTAACAGACCCTGCTGTAAGGTATGGCCTTTTAATGGCGAGCCTGCCCCGCGCAAAAGATACTCGCCGCGTGCATGTCTATACGATACATGCGGCATCCGCAAAACACGTCCATCAACTACCACAGAAGAGTGGGCGCACGTTAAACATCAAATCACAGGTTGTTCGACGCATGAAACTGCAAGAACCCCCGGTATCGCGGAAGACCGACGTTCATGCGAGGTCCGAGAGATCCGTCCGAACATAATTCTTACGTCCTTGGGTTGATCATTTGAAACTCCTTTCCACTCCGTTCCGTGTTCAGCGGTTCTTACAGGCCTGGCAACCACGGCGCCTTATGCTTTCTAGCGAAGAGAAGACGGAAAAGATCAAACTTAGCGTTGACAAGCGAACAAAAGTTGGGATCTCACGATCAGAGCGCGGAGAATGCAGTGAATGTTGTGCGAGCCTCTTACGAAACGGCGCTGATCCGTCCCGCGAGTGGATTTCATGGTCGACGTAGTTACACTTGGAGAGGCCTTCGTCTTTGTTTTAGGCTACGTGAAATACCTCGAAAACAGTAACATGCGAACAACCGGAGGGCATTTACGCCGGAGAACGCATCGCTGCAATCTCTTCCGATGACACCACCTCAGCATGCTTGTTCTTGTGAGCTGTTCAATCGAGGGAGACGTATTTCGACGTTTAGAGTGCTATTTCCTCAGCTCCACTGCAGGCGCACAAGGATTATTATGTGAGACGCACCATCGCGCACAAGTTATTCGTGACCCTTTTCTTCAGCCTGATGTTCTCGACCTTGACCGGGTGCTAGCGGTCTAACACCTACGCTCCAGCTGCTCTCCCACGACTGCCCTTTGGCAGCATATGATACTCGGATAACGCCTCATGAGATAGAGTTCAGTCTTTGAGGTACCGAATAACGGAGATGCAGCTGGTATTTCAACGGCCTACTCGGCCTCTGTGGGTGCGCCTCAAGTTTCCGTGGTGATAGGTTCCTCACTTCGGACCGTGCTCCAGAGAGCGTTTCTCTACAGGCTCGCCGTTCTGAATTCCCCACTGGTCGTCCGACGCCGTCCGCATCCTCTCCTCGCGCATCAGCAAACACGAGAGCAGCCTACCGCCCGCGACGCCGAGCATAACAAGCCACGTTGTGCGCGTCGCGCGCGCGAACGCGGCGGGCACGCGCACACGGAGCGGCGGTGAGAGCGCAGCAATCTGCGGGATGACTGCGAACGCGATCTGGGGGCCTTGGGGGGGCGTCGCGAGGTACTATGTTCTGCTATGGGTCACGCAAACGGAGTCAATTGTGGGTACCATCAGCAAAATTGCAGGGCTCGCGGCCTTCCGTGGGGTCAGCGCGCGAGGAAATCCTGCGTGGGCGCCAGTCCGCGACACGTCCCGCTCGCGCGCGACCAGCTCGCGACGGCCGGATGAGCGCGCGTCAGCCCACGACGTTCGGGTTTCGCGCACGACAGCCCGGGCCCTCTTCGGCTCAGCGGGCGGGAGCGGCCTCCTAGTGACGTCACGCGCGACCGCCCACAGCATCGGACTTCCGGCGCACTGCAGCCCGAAGGACTGAGAAAGCGAAACGTACCTGTCATTCTTGGTTTCTGTGTAAGTATGATTGCTGCACGAAATGCATGTTAGCGTCGATATGTTTTACTACTTTGAAGTTGAAGGCCTGTTGGAAGGAGTCACGGCGCCTAATAGGCTCGGGTGGAGAGCTGTGTCTTGATTGGGCTGCGGATGCCTGCTTTTGGCAGGATATTCAAACTCCGCGCCGCCTTCTGTTTCGGCGACTCGGCGGCGAGCATAAGACAACGCCGCACTCGTCGTCCCGACCTCCATCCTTCGACGCGTTCTGCTACGTTCTGCTCTCCAGCCCTCGCATGCCCCTCTCTAAGTTTGCTGTTCCACCAATCCTACATCCTCTACTAGTCAACAACTCCGTGGCCTACCGAAGGATGCATGAGGCTCGTAATAGGTGCCCCGGTGAGTTTTCTCAGTCGCTCGATGCGCATACAGTCATTCAAATTCATCATTTCACTGCACCGTGTGTTACCTTCCATCCAACACACCCGTCGTCTACATGGAGCATCACCTAGTAAGTTGTTACCGCTTTGAGGGGTGCATGTCTCTGTTAACCTCGCTACTTCTAAGCCTCAATCCCCCATGAAGGCACCTCTACAACGACCCCCCACCACAGACAATGCACGCCGGCCCCATGTGATCAAGATACGTCTTTCTCGCGCACAAGAACGGACGAGGTGGCACGCCATGAGGAGGCACACAGACACGAGCTTCGCATGCCCGCATGCCGTGCTTGGACTCCTTTGCGGCCTCGCGCCAACAGAGGCATTCGTATATAGTGTGTATTAGCGGTACAAATGGAATACATCTTTCCTATCTGTTTAACGCGAAGAATGAGTCTGTAATGCAAGTTAAAAATTGTTTCCGTCCAAACAGAGCCGGGTCTATGTGTGCTGCAGCAGGCGGACCCCACGCCAGCCCACGACCAACACGACCCCACGACCCAGCCGTGAGCGCGCGACGGTGCGCGACATTCCCACGCAGCGCGCGCCCGCGCGCGAGTATCGTGCTCAGCGCACGACCCATCTTATTAGTATGCGAAACTCCGGGTCGCGTGGGTCGTGAGCCCGCGCGCGCTGAAGCGTGCGTGCGGTGCATTTTTGCTGATGACGAACCCTCTAACAATGACATCAAGCGGCTAAGTCCTTACCTGCACTCTTTCGCCTGCTCGCTATCGTCCTGTAACCCACTCAAGGGTCAGCATTATCAGAGCGTGTGGTGGTACAATTTGGCGCCTCTACCTGCTTCGTGTTCTCCTACCCTGTGTAGAGACCTCATGACCATCGCCATGACAAGTTCCCTCGACCAAATCTCGCCGTCGCCAGCTGAACGTTGAACGTTGACCCGTCGGCGCGAACATGCAATCCTTCACTCGCCATCGCAGCGCCTATGCGCTGAGAGAAGGAGACATGTCTCGGTCGGACCTGAGAGGGTCTGGGCAGTGCTCGCGAAGACGCGAAGAGGCGGAGTCGCCTCCGTGGCCAGCAAGCCGGGAAAGGCCGGGACGCGAACCGTCACGATCAAACGCGTCGCGTCACAGGAGAGTCACAGGCTCCGACTCGCTGCCCGGATCAGTTCGGTGCTTTGGTGATCGCCATCCAGCAGGGTATTGCTTTGAAGAGTGTCCAATAACCGACGCTAACTTCGCTCCGTGCGCGCGGCTGAGGGCCGCTAGTGATGAGATATAACACCGATACATTACAACTTCGTGAGGTCGTCGTAGACAGCCTGGGTGAGTAAACTACAAGACATTCGTACTAGGCGTAAATTAAGCTCGACATCATCCATTCGTCAATTTTAACGTCTCCCATCGTTCATGTAAACGCGTCCAAAAACGCTCAGAGGGGGATGGTGCCGTTCAGGCGGAAGTCGCGGCTGCTCGCGCCCACCGAGAACGTAATCGTCCCGTTGGGCTTGCGCCAACTCTGCGAGACCACGTCCCACGTCGAGAGGTCGTAGCGCGAGAGCGTGATCGTGACCGTCTTGCTCTGCTTTGCGCCAAGGAGCACGTCCGTGAAGCCGCGGAGGACGTTGGGAGGCTCGGCCGCGCTCGAGGGGAAGTGGAGGTACAACTGAGGGATCTGTGTGCGCGCGCGCGTACGTGAGCATCGTGTATGATATGCGAAGTAAGAGCATACCTCGCCACCCTTCACGCTGCCGGTGTTCTTCACCTTGAACGAGACCTCGAACGCGGGGCGGTGCAGCCATATCGCGGTCGAGCTGCCCTCGCCCGAGGGACCCGCCTTGCCGGCAGCCCAAGCGGACTCGAGCGACGCGAACGACTTGTCAGAGTCGTGCAGCGCGCTGACCTTGAGGTCGGAATAGGTGAAGTTGGTGTACGAGAGGCCAAATCCGAACTCGAAGCGCGGCTCGATGTTGTTCTGCACGCGAGCAACGAATCAGTTGACAAGCAATGTTCGGAGACGAGAGGCAAACACGTACGGCGTCGAAGTGGCGGTAGTCGATCTCCAGACCCTCGGTGTAGTCGATCTTGAGGATGTCGTTGCCCGTGCCGCCCAAGATAAGCTGCGTGGGGTAGTCGGCGGGGTCCTTCGCGATCGTGTACGGCAGGCGGCCAGACGGGTTGACAGCGCCATAGAGGACGTCGACGAGCGAGTTGCCGGACTCCTGGCCGGGGAGCCCCGCCCAGAGAACCGCGGTGACGTTCGGGTTCTCGATCCACTCCTCGAGGATCAGGGGCCCGACCGAGTGCACCACGACGACGGTGTTCGGGTTCGCGCTCGCAACGGACGCGATCAGGTTCTCGCCGTTGCCCCAGAGCGTGAGGTTCTTCCGGTCCGCGAGGTTCCCGTCGATGTTCAAGTCGCCCAGCTCGACCCCGTTAATGTTCACGTAGCCCTCGCCCGAGTCCGCGCTGACAAACACAAGCGCGACGTCCTGGCCCACCGCGGCGTTCGCGGCACCCGCGAGGTCGTAGTTGGACAGCCACCACGAGACAAGCGACCGGTCTTCGCGAGCGCGCGCCTGGATCGCCTCAAGCGGGGTGATGAGATACGGGAAGTTCGCCGTGCCCGAGCCCCAGCCCATCGCCAGCGTGCCGTCGTATCCCATGCGGTCAGAGTACCCGTTCGGGCCGAACGTAGCGGGGCCAGAGTCGTTGCCTGTGTGTGGACTACGTCAGCGTAAGTGCACCGTGGGAGCGTCGGCGCACGTACCGATGATAGCGACGCTGCGCGGCTTCTTGAGCGGGAGCGCGCCCGCGACGTTCTTGAGGAGGACCGTGCCGGCCGCGCCGATCTCGCGGACGATCTTGTAGTGGTCTGCCTGGACGTCGACGTGCTCGTTCGTCTCGGAGTCGGTCTGGTTGAACGAGTTGAAGTTAACTGTGAATGGTGTGCCAAGTGAGTCAAACGCGCGAGATCGCGCGAAACAAGCGAACAACGCACCAGCGGGGTAATCCTTGTCTTGATCCAGCATGTACCACCCTGCGACGATGCGCTCCGCCATATCGGTCAGGCGGCTCTCCGGGATCGTACCGTTGCCGACGTAAGCCGTGAGGTTCGCGCCCCAGTACGTGGTGTCCGAGACGAAGTCGATGTTACCGGGCATGGACATCTACGGTGCTACATGTGAGATTATGAACATGTCTAAGAAGAGAGGCATTGTACGCACATCGAGGCCGCCGACGGCAGCGAGGGTGGAGTGGTGCGCGCCCCAGTCGGACATGACGTAGCCTTGGAAGCCGAGCTCGCCCTTGAGGATCTGGTTCAGGGTGCGATCATCTTCACACGCCCATGTCGCGTTGAGCTGGTCTGAGAGGCATCGTTAGCCGCCGCCATCGCACGGACGAAGACGAGAATACGCACTGTAGCTGCACATCACGCTGGTCACACCAGCCATGACTGAACGCATGAAGGGGTGGAGGTAGACCTCATGCTGCGTGCGGTCATCGACGTTCGACGACTCCTGCGTGCGACGCCACTCCTGCTCGCTGTGCACCCAATCACGTCAGTCACTGCTAGCGTCTGAATCGTCACAAAGAACGTACTTGTCGATGAAGTGCTTCGCGCACGCCTGGGTACCTCCCTGTTGGAGGCCAAGGACAGTCTCATAGGCAGATTCGCCCGTCAGGAATGGGTCTGAGCCAAAGCCCTCCCAATTCCTGCCGCCCTGCGCGACACGGCCCATGTTCATCATCGGCCCGAGCGCGACGTTCACGCCCTTGCCCTTGAACTCCTCGCCCATCGCGCGTCCGCGCTCGCGCAGCAGCGTGCGGTTCCACGTAGATGCAACGGTGATGCCAGCGGGGAACGCGGTGACGAAGTCGGTCATGCGCACGCCGAGGGGCGAGTCCTGCAGGCAGAGGCCCGGGAATTCGCCCACGGCAGCGATGTTGCCGACGCAGCGGCCGTGCTCCCAGAAAACACCAGTGACGGCGTTGACCTTGTCCTCGACCGACCAGCTGGAGATGAGCTTCTTGGCCTTGGTGTGCGCGGAGACCCACGCGGGGCCGAAGTCGGGGACGAGGCTGGAGCCGACAGAAGGGGGTGAATCTGGCGTCGTCGCGGGGTAGACGCCAGGGATGGGCGACTGAGAAGGGACGGGGAAGGCGGAGAATGTGTATGAGGAGATGGGGATCGAGATGTGGGCTGGGGAAGCATCAGATTAGCAGGTTGTTTGCAACAGAAGCAGAGAAGCAAGGGGTACTCACTCGTTTCTGTGGCGGGAGCGGACGACACGGACGCAGTAGACGTCGAGGCTGACGAGCCTGTGGAGTAGATGGATGCCGTGCTAGTCGCACCGGACGTCGATGAGGCTGAAGAGTCCTGGGCCTGAGCAGAGAGTGCGAGGAGGAGGGTGCTCAAGGCGGCGAGCCGCGAGTTGAGAAGGACGGCCATGGCAGCGACCAGACTTTGCGGAGAGGAGAGACTGCAAAGGTGGATCGGGGAAAGCTCGGGGCATATTTTCCGCAGACTTTATACGCGGTGCCGTGGGGGAGGATGGGGAGACGGTGGGGGGCGCGGGGAGGTCTGGGGAGGCGGGGTACCGGTTCCTCTGAACTTGCCGCCGGCCGGACGGTACCGACGCGTCGATCCCGGCGGTACCGGTACTGGAACACCGGTGCCGTGTTCCGCTAAGCGCTGTCTCTCCCGTGACCCCCGCCAAGCTAACCAGTCGTACTTACCGTGGTACTTATCGCGTACTTACTTCTACTTACCTCGTCTTCTCAAACTCACCGCGCTCAATTCTCCGAGAATTCTCCGTGCCTATTTAGGCTCAACGTTGATGTTCACCCTCGCTCATATCTGCCTCTTCACCGACGCTGCCGGTGAACGCCACCCGCGTAGCCCCAGACTCATTTGGCCCAAGTAGCCATCCAATCCGACCACGACGCGCCCCGCTTAAAGACAATCTGCGCTCCTCAATCACTGCTCATGGCCGCCAGGCTCTGGACATCGGCTTCGTCAGAACGTTCAAGGCGTTAGTACCATCATCGTTATTCCCCTTTCGCCCCTTGCTGTAGGCCCCATGACCTCCGCCTGCCTTCGGCCGACTTTTACGCCCCTCGGTCGTTGAGTGGAATTGCCGGTACGAAGCTTTGCCCGTGCGAGTGCTGCCCTGGCCCCGCGTCTCGCCAGGTGTTGAACATTCTCCAGCGGCCGCCGCCCGATCGTGTGCGCATGTAGCGGACGTTCGGGTCCGCGGATTGCTGAAGAGACCAGACAACATCCCGCCTATATCTCGTGTTTGCTCCCAAAGTTCCCTTGACTAAGGTTGTTTGGACGTTTCTAGGTCTCCCTGCGTGCCGAGCCCCGACTGATCGATCGCAGACCGCACCCGCATGTGAAATCGTTCAACCCCAGGCCTCCACTGTAGACGACTGGCACTGTAGTACGCCGTATGCGAGCGTATGCGTCGGCCGTACCAACCGAAGAGGAAGTGCCTGACGACGCTGGAGACGATCGAAGCGTTGGGAAGTTCATGGGGTCAGTCTGCTGCTCCCTGTCGTTCCGCACCGTACTTTCCGAACGCTAGGGACGTCTTTGTGATCACGCTAGCCCTCGTTCGACGTTAGCTCCGCGAGCTTCACAGTCATCCCGAAGAAAGACTGGGCACCGCAGAACACTCACCGAATGACTTGTAAACGTTTGAACGGCTAGTAGGCACCTCTTGGCCCCTGAGTGACCACAACGGCGCGCTCGCGGGAAAAGGCCGCGGAGTGGGCACAGCGACGTCTGTTCGCCGTCCACGGAAGCCAAACGCGACCATTGCTCCGCGCACCGAGACGTTCACTTCCTGCTCTCATCTACGAGTGTTACGCAGAGACGGAGGGAGCACGCACGGAATATAAGTACCTGCATATCTCGAGTATGCAGCTGGGTCATTCTGCTTAGCGTCGGCAGCCCGTCAAAATTACAGCACGGTGAAGAGGGAATGCCTGGCCGTATATTGGGCACGAGCGTCGCGCCCTTTGAAATGTTGCAGTCGCGGTGGGTTCGCGGGCGGGCCGCAGCTGGACGGCGCAGTCACATGCGTATCTCGTGTTCGTCTTTAGATCGCCCAGTTATCATGCTGAAGGCCGCGATACTCCAACTATGATTAAACTAAGCGCGTGACACAGTGGTCCTAAGACACAGCCAGGCGAGACATAGCAGCTGAGATTTGGAGACGATCGACGGCGGTGCAAACAGTCTCTGCCGCGGGGGCGTGTAAGCGATGCTCGAATAGGAAACTGTTATACTGAACGACTCACAGATACATGATGGGCGTGATTACCGCACCTTCTTGAATACCAGCGAGCCCCCAGCAGATACATGAGCGCGCCAATCTGCGCACCTTTACCACATTGACCAGACTCGTCGGCATCAATGCGCGCGCCCACGCTCGTAGAGTCCACGCCGAACTTTCCACCCGGATAACCCGCGGAGTCCTAGTATCCTCACTGGGGTCCTTGAGCCTGAGGGTACATTGCGGGCGTGATTTGGCACGTAAAGGGCGTCTCAGGGGATGCCAGAGGGCGCGTGTGGATGGTACATTCCAGGTTTGATCTTCAAGAGGGACCAGAGCGCAACAAGCACGAGGCGGAAGCGGACGACGAAGAACGCGAGCAACTAGTGAACGAGCAACTAGCGAAGATCGTAGAGCACAGGCGCTCAGCCGACGATGCGATTTCATCAAGTCTCCGTTCTCACGGTCACGACCCCTGAGGCCTCGAGTTTGCCCAGTCGGTTTAGGGAGCTAGCCCAAATTCACACTCCGCTGATCCCGCCCGGCCGGTACACCTTGGTACACGGTGAGGTGTACCGTACACCTCGCAGACACTAGCCTTGCACTAGCCCGCCTCACCCCTCAGGCCTCGAGGCTCACCCCACCTGCCATGCTGACCTCGTTCATCGCATCCACCAAAGGTGGCTCAGCGCTATGCGTTACTTGAACGCTGGCAGCCTCCAAGGCATCCGAGGCGGTCTGTCGAGCCACAGCTAGCTCCTCATCGGTCCATCGGTCCCCGCACCATCCCCACTGGGGCTCCGTATGCATTTCTCCGACCTCAAGGCAGGCGGCCACGCGTATGCATAATTCCCGAGCGATGCGGTGCGGGAGCTTCCGGGCCTAACGATGCACACGCCTTCAAGTTGGCCTACAGGATTTTGAAGCGGGTACCCGGGAGCTATCGCTACCAAGGCGCGGCAGCTTTCGGCAGAGCAATCTTCAAAGTCAATGTTGCTCTTGGTAGTACTCGTCAGTCGTTCCACCAAATGACACACTAATCCCGACGCTGCCCACATGTCAAGTCAGACGTTTCTTATCAGGGCGCCTCATCCCGACGCATGATTGGATGCGGGTGGTGGACCGGTACTCCGAGAGATATAGGTAGAGCGCTTCGCCGCTGCCTCGAGGCCAACCCACAGCCTCTCACAATTTCACCCTCAACCGTCATGGACCCCAACCTTCCCCCCGCCTCTCTTCGCCTTCCTGTCGAGCTGTGCCTCCTCATCATCGATGCCCTCGGATACGACGATGGTCGGTACGACTGGGAGCGAATACGCGCACTGGCACAATGCGCACTCGTCTGCTCCATCTGGCGTCCACAAGCCCAGCGTTGGCTCTTCCGGTTTGTCGTTCTTGACACGCTCACGGACCTCGAACGGTTCGCCGCGGCTCTTAGCGTCGCGCCACATCTCGCGGCCCATGTATGCTATCTCACACTGGGGTTTGCCTACTACAAAGACGAGAGAATGTATTACTGGCCTTGGAACGTTGTTACGCGCCTACCGTGCAAGTTACTAGCACCACTTCCAGCGCTCGGTGTCGTCCACATCAATGGTTATCGAGACCCGGTGTTCGGCCCTGATCCGCCTACGAAGCCACTGCCCCATTTTACACTAAATCCTCGCACACTCGGCTCCTACTCGCGGACGTTCGCGTTGGTGGTTCGGCTAGATATTCTCAATGTTCAGTTTGCGAGCTTCGCAGACTTCGCAAGGTTGTTGAGTTGTTTTCCCTCGCTAAAAGAGCTGAAAGTGGAAAACGTGAATTGCAATGTGCTCGGAGTTGTCCCGGGATGTATGACACAGAAACGAGAGCTTTTCTTGCCCAGGCTACGGTCGTTGGAGGTATGTGTGTAATAACACGTAATTTTCACGATGGTATTCAATATCTGGTCAGATGATGTCAATGGATAGGCACGGCCTCAACAGGTTGCTTGGCGTGCTGCCGTCGGACCGGCTGCATCGTCTTGTCTTCGACATGTATAATTATAACGTCGCTGACGGAGGTACGTGAATCTCTGATACATATCTGAGCCATCTCTGACACGTCAAATAGACGACCCTGTTACTAGGACGCCAAACTTGCCGTGCCTGGAACCATTTACAGCTCTAGACCATGTCGAGATATACATACCGTGCTTCCACATCAAAACATACGACGACAACTTGCTAGTAGTACTCCCTGCCGCATTGCGCTCATGGACACCCAATGTGTCATCCCGAAGTCTCATTCTGAACATCTGGTTATTCAACGGTGATGATACCAGGTTCATCAAATTGGGATTTCTTGAGTTCATGGCAAAGATTAACAAGATCGTCGAAGAGACGTGCACCAGTCCGTTTCGCGCTGTTCCTCGTATTTTCTTGATGTTGATTCACTGATATTGGGTTCACAGGTCGACCATATACAGCGATCATAATTGGATTGATCGATCTGCCCGAGAGCACGCGAAATCCGGAGGTGTGGAAACGGCTTCTTGCTGAAGTAGAAGCACAGTTTGCGATGGCATCGCAGGAGAAGCGATTGACCATTCGACGAATGGGAAGTGAGTGCCAGCCCTTTCCGTGCTAGTCGTCATGCTGACATAAATATCTGGATGTAGGGTACTTCAAGGGCGACTGGGTTGATGCGCCAAGTGCTCTTTAGTATCTCGGAGGAGCGAAACCGGGCCTCTGCCAGGCTGCGAGTCTCCGCGAGCTCGCGGCGCGTGCGTCGTTTTCCTATGAGTCCGATGCTCTCGTGGCCATGACCGCGCACCCACCCACGCCTATAGCCACTTTGTACCTACCATCTCCCCGCGACAGGGTGGGGATGCGGGGATGGGCGCGCGGGGGACGCGGTCCCTCGTCTATGAAGGCGGCAGATTCGTAATATCCTTGCTATTCTACTCCGAGGAGGACGTGGTTCAGAGTGCTAGTACTCACCTATCAGCATCTTCTTCAAAACCCTCCATGGTCGAGCTACTTACTTAGTCAAGCTATCGAGAGCGAAAAGATCGGCAGTGTCTTCTAATAGACAACATTTCGCCGAATACGTCTGCTAATGAACTAGTTTGAAGTAGGACGAGCAGGGGTAGCGCTGCCGCCCGGCGCTTTTCGAGTTGCTAGTTCACGTCCATGACACGAACCACTCCGCGGCGCGTCCATCCTCACTGAGTAGCAAGGTCTCCTGCAGCGACGCTTGCGCCGCGTGTAGCTTCTTCTGAGTCTCGCCAAAATAACCCGCATGCAAGAGCGTTGGAGTGGACGTGAGGAGTTACTAGACACTGCTTGCGTGAGGCTCGGCCCGTTGGCATATGTGCCTACAGAAAACAACGGCGTATGCCGCCATCGTGTGTGGGTACCACGAGAACCCAGATGCCGACATTCGGGATTCAGCGTCGAGGCAGCCATGTGCAGACTGCGAGACCGGGCGGAGATGTTGAGACCGGGTGAGCTGCAGGGCGAGAAGTCGGGCAAGTTGACACGCGCGGCGACGAGGTGCCGCTGAGAGAGGCTACAAGATGTCACCGGCGCGGGTGGCTGGCGTGAATGATGAACTGTGAACAGGATGGGCGATAATAACCTCAGGAACCCCGGACGACCGAGCAGGACGAGACACCTATCCCAGAGGCGCCCCCCCCCTCACAGCGTGCTACTCCACACACCTACTTCCCCTTCCCCGCCCCCGCACTCTTCGAGTTAGTCCCCACGGGCGGGGGCACGTCGAACTCCACATTATACCTTCCATACAAGCTCAAGAAGCACCCGAGGCCCTTGTGCACCTCTAGCTCGTACGATGCGAGCGGGAACGCCTCCCCGTCGATCGAGAGGAAGCCTTTATTGGGCGTCTGTGGCTCGATGCGGTACGCGTACGCTTTGTAGTAGTGTTGCTGCGTAGGGCGGATGCGAGATATGAGACTCAGAGAGAACAGTGGGGGACGAGGGGAGGGACGCACCATGTCCATCCAGAACGGCTTCCCTAGCTCGGCGCCCTCGATCGCTTTCAGCATCGTCATCCGCGTTTGCTACATACATGCGAGTCCAACGTCAACGTTCATCCCATCTCCGGCGCGGGTAACACAGAGAACAGAGAAACTCACCCGCTCCTGGAACACGACGTCGATGACGCCCTCGCATGGGAGCGACACCGGAAACTGGATAAAGTCCGGCGTCACATACGGCCCCTTTCCCGCGAGCATGTACGTGAACGGCTTCTCGAACGTCACCCAGCCATCCGTGGGCGCGTCGGGGCCGATGTGCTTGAGCGGGGGAAGGCCTTGGTATTCTTCATCAGGAGGAGCTGGAGCTGATGAAGTGGATTCTAGGGCGGGGGCGGAGGCGGCGGCACGGGCGGCCTTGAGGTCCGCGACCATCTTGTGCTTGTCGTTGTGGGCAACTTTCATGGAGACTTTGACAGGACAGGCTTTGTGCTTGAAGACAACTGTGCGCGGGGTGTGGTGTTAGCACGCGCCTCCGCTGGGATCACACCTCCACGTACCCTCGTAAATGAAACCGAGCACGAACCGTCTACACCCAGCTATCAGTTCGCGCTGACTCTGTGACCAAGGCGGGAGACGACATACTGTTCACCCATGAAACGCAGGGGCTCCGTCCCGAGGTCGACGTCCGCCATGAGGCCGAGAGACTGGCACATGAACGAGATGTACCGTTTGCCGCTTTGCAGGACCGAGAACAGGTCGACATCCATAGGTTTTCCTGGATTTGAGAATATTCGACACACACTTCCACTAGCAAGACGAAAACGACATACCCTTGATAGCGTTGAGCGTGGCGACCGAGACGTCCTTCGCTTCCTACTTCCAATCCTCAGCTGACGTTGATGTGCAGGGGTCTCGACAAAACGCACCTCAGCACCCATGAGGTTCAGCGCTAAGCCATTCCCAGAACCAGTGGGGATCGGGGCAATGGGTACGCGGAACGCCTTCGCCGGGGTAGCGTGCAGCGCATAGCCGTTGAGCACCTCGTACACGATGCCGTCCCCGGAGACGGTCACCACGGCATCGTACTGCTCGAGCGGAAGCGTCGCTGCTTCTTCCTGGGCGTGCTTTCCGCGGGTCGTTACTAGATATGTGTCATGTGATAGTGAGCGTCCATGCGCAAGAGGGGTAGGAACGAAACGCACCGGTGAGGTCGACTTTACACCTCGCAGCCTTGAAGAGAGGCTCGATCCTCTCTCGGTAGTATGCGACGGATTTGCCCTGTAACACGGTGTCAGTCCGCGCGGCAACACACAGGCTCTTGTAGGAGTCCCTCGACAGAGCATATACTCACAGGGCCACTCCGAGGATTCATGAAGACTTTCAGCCGACGGCGCGGGCTCACTCCTGCATCCCACTTGAATGAGGACAAATGGGGCTTCAACGCGAAGACGGGCTCACCTGTATACGCCGCGCCCATGACCGCCTCCGCGAATCCCGATGTCGCCTCCTTCTCCGTGTCCGACGCATGACATTCAACGTGCACCAGGTTGAGAGGTGCCTTGGGTTTCTTCTTTACTAGAAGAGACACAGTGAAGAGGTCCCCGGTGAGCTCGGCCCATACGACGTTGCGCGGCGTTGTCTGTAGCGTGGACCACTGGCCACCTATATGCGCAGAAGACTGGAGCTCAGCAACTGCTTCACGTCGCAGAGAGAGCACCGGAATCCACTCACTTTTGGAACGGTGTTCAACTACAAACGCGGAGTCCGTAAGCGCGAACTTGGACGCGTTCGGGCTCGTGCCTAGCGAAAGCTGGTGCGAGGACATGCTCGAGTTCGACGAGAGCAGGCTGCAATATATGAACGCTTGAGAGGTGCGCTGCCGAGACGAGACGGCGGAGGCATGAGCCTAGCCGGATGGGCTGCGGTCGCACGGGGAAGAGCAGAAGTGTGATGGCATTAATGGATGGCAATGTGCGTGCGGTGGTCGCGGACAGAGGTGGACTCGTTCTCGGCCACAGGTCCACGGTGCGCAGGAGAGCGCGCGCCACGTGAGATGTAACGATCGTTATGGTCACCGTCACGCCAGTTTTGTTCAGGGAGGCGCGGTCAAAAATCTGTCTTCCTCTCAAACGGTCAGAGGGTGGCCGTAAGATGTGTTCCCTCCAAGTGTTTTGCCTGGCGCTGCATTCAAGCTACTCAGTGGGTTTGTCTCCGTGGTCTCAACCTGAAACGAAGCCGGCCGTGGGGTCAGAGCGCAGTGAGTGGCGTCCGAATGTTACTGTATTTCCGCAGCGCGCTCATCTCGAAGCGGTCCCTTGGTTCACTAGAAGATGGGCAATCACTGGCACCACATATGTTGCCAGCTAGTGTGTACCGGTGCTTAAATGCCAGTGAAAGCGTCTCCTATCGCAGTCCGATTCGGCTCCTGACACGGCCTCCAACTGCCCTTTCGCGCATGTCTTGGAGAATTTAACTTCAGGTAACGAATAAGGCCATTTCTGCATCTGAGGATCTTCCCAGCTTCGCGAGGCTATTCCTCCGGCTGCAGGCTCCGAATAATGCTGCCCCGGTCACAGGCCGCTTCTCACCGCTGATGCAGACGCGGCAGCACTCCCCGATTGCACAAATTTGCATGTTCTGTCTCCCACGCGAGACAGGTACGGGAAAGCAGGTTCCGAAAGACAACGCCGTTCATTAAGAGGAGGATCCCAGGAAGAGCGCGTCAACTTCTCAAACCGACGACACCTCTGATATCAGCGTAGATGTCCCATCGGTGAGTCGAACTCAAACGGACGCCAGTCTTGATGCCATGCTCGTGATGTACGGCGTTTCTGCCCGTCCGTCCGCCTCGTGGAGCCAGCCCGCAATGTCACGCACGGCCGCGGCCGGTTCTCCTTCAAATAAGATTTGAGTTCAGTCCTTGCTATATGCTATGGTCTATAAATCCTCCTGATCCCCGCGACCCTGGGTACGGCCGCCCCGCGTCAATATGTCGGACTCGGATCCCTTCGACAATCCACTTGTGAAGCTGCTGCTGTCCCAGCTTCACCTGGACAAGACTTTCGGAATATCGCTGGTAGGATGCTTCCTGGGTTCTACGTACGTCCACTCTACATAGCCCGAAAATTTCCGCTGACGGTACTATTCCTCCAGGTTCTATGGACTCGCCGTGTACCAAGCGTACCAATACATGCGATCTCACTGGGCCGATCCACTAGCCATTCGGCTCATTGTATGCGTCCCTTGCACTCTCTTCCTACGCAGACTGACCGAATCTGGCAGGTCATGATTGTGGTGTATGTGCCCGAAGTATAACTGGAGTCTCCCTAACACTTACAGATCATCAGTTTACTTGAGACGTTTCAAACCGTGGAAACGATGCACGCTGCGTACGTCTAGCGGTGCATAGCGAGGGTGCTCCACTCAGCTTGCTACAGCTATCATTATCTCATTACGAACTTCTTCAATCTCCCCACACTCGACCAAAGCATCTGGTACGTGTATCCGTATGTAAGGATATTCTTCGTCGCTGATGCTGTTCACCTAGGTCTCTTAACGTGAGTACGAAGCTTGGTTTTGTACCCCGCACTAGCTGATCAATGGCAGCAGACTCTCATACTCGTCGGGGTACGTTTCTTTTGGCACGATTGCACATCACATAACTAATTCTGAGTAGGCCCTCATACAAGCATTTTCGCAAGTGTACGTTCACGCATTCATTTCAGATCCGTTGACCCTTGCTTAACCCAACTGCATAGATTCATAGCTCATCGTCTTTCGACGGGCAAGTGTTGCCCCCATACCGAAGCACAGACAATAGGACTCACCGGATGTTTTAGTATCACTGGAGTACGGGATCGCCTCCGCGGTTGCGGTACGTACCAGTAACACGCCCGTTAGGGTATCCACCCAATCTTAATGACCGCCTTCAGATCATAGCCCTCGGTATCAAGATTGGTACGCCGCCTATTTTGCTTCCCAAAGTCTTTTCTCATCCTGCTACTTGGAAACAAAGCGGCGGGCATTCGTGCGTTGCCTCTGCTTACCACTGAAATCGTTTTCTAACGACGTCGCTTAGGTCTTACGATCAAAGGGTTAGTTGAGATGTACTCTTACCAAGGGCTGGAAATTCACCTTCGACGCACCAGATTTTCGACGGGAACGCTTGACTTCTTGGTCGACGACTTCGTAAGCCTACCTCCAAGCTCGGATTTGCATTATCTTAAAACCCCGCATTTCCTAGTATCTTCCTGGCCTGACTACCGGAGCTTCCGCGCTCGCAGATGCCGCACTGACAGGCGCCATCCTGGTGATGATGTGGAGGGAAGGCATGAAGTTCAGGAGGCGAGCACATCCCTCCAAATCCTCCAGCCAGCCATCTCATGTCAGAATTCGGATGCACAGAGAGAAAAACTGGGCGGAGACACTCATCGTCTACGTCGTCAACACTGGTACGTTCCACACGAGCTGCGAGCCCTCCCCAAGTCAGCTACTGACGATCCTCTCCCAGGCCTCCTAGTCCTGTGCGTGCCCCAGCGACAATCGATCGCGACGCGCATCAGCAGCTGACAGCTCTTCTTGACAGCGTCATCGACCTTCTTTCCTTGATATTCGTGAGAACGCCGCCCGGCTCCGTCGTACCTTGAGACATTGCCTCACCTTCTCGGTGCTTGCAGGTGTTTGCGCTGCCGCACACGATGTATTGGGCGGCGACTTCCGTCGTCGCGGCGCGTGGTGCGTACCCTCGCTTTAGGCCGACTGTGTTTTTGTTGATTTCTTGACATGTGTGATTCCATGCAGTGCATTTGAGCACGCTCTGCAGCGTGTGAGTGCCCTTATTCGTTCACGATATTACTTCCCAGCTCATCATCAAACCGTAGGCTGAACTCGCGAACGGCCGCTACCAGCGACAGCCTCGATGTCTTCAAGTCCGGCGCGCTCGGCACGAGCTTCAAGCCCGGCACGCAGCTCCAGTGGAACATACCCACCGTAAGCCTCCGGCTTGGCCTCGTTTTTCTCCCGCGGCTCTAGTATCAGACCTGACGTATGTTTCTGTATACAGACGACGGCTCAGACGGCGCTCACCTCCCCGGGCCCGCCCGTACTCGAGATCAAGATGGAGATGGAAGTCGACAGGTCGCACGGGACGTCGGACACCTACCGGTCGTCGGAAGCGAACGAGGGCAGCAGGAGCGTGGAAGGTCATCTCAATGTCGTCGACGGCGAGGTGAAGGCGGAGGCTTTGTGAGGGCTCACGGGGCTTGCACTTGGGTCGTGGAGGCCGTGGGTTGCTCCGACTTTCTCAGTGTCTCCAGGGACGGGCGCACTTTCCTCTGTATTGTATCATGACCGCAGCTCTTCTTGTAATGAACACTATCTATTCATGAGGACACCGTCCCCGTGCGCGCTCCGAAAGACCCTGAACGTTGAACGTTGAACGGCGGCTCGCCGCACACGACATCCCCCGTGTACGTATATGCCACATCCTGAACTTACCCAGGCGCTCCTGCGCAAAGGCGCATACACATGCAGACCGCGCGCTCGGCGCACCGCGGCATCCTTCCCGCGCGGTTGGCAAAAGTGCGTCCGCACCGCTGTCTGATGACGCCTTCGAATTCCCTGCGGGATGACGTTAACCTCCTTAGTTCTCGGGCGTCTCGCTCGAGAGGCTCTGCGCCGGTACAGCCGCCGCCCTTGATTCTTGAAGTTCTACGCGCGTCCATCTTCCTTCGGGTCTATGATTGAATTCGCGGCTGAGTGCTGACCCGCTATCCTTGAGCGCTGAACTTGCACAGGCTGCGGCCAAATGTTGTGGTTGTGTTCATCACTCGCGATTATTTTCTTTCTGGGTTTGATTCAACGCTCGTTTTCTGTGATCGGTGATTTCAGCAGGTCGGTCCGATTGAAACCGCCTCTGGATTGCAGACCGCTCTTACACTATACACGATACAATGGTACAAGGTCCGAGACGCACCGAGAGAGATTATCTAGTGACAACGCTCTTGCCGCATGAACATGTGATGATACAGAATACTATGTGTACAACATCGCGTGCTATGTACTCGAGCACATCTCGCTCCAGGGCATAAATAATCCCACGATCCATCCCGTAAGCTGCACATCCGACTTGAGAGTATCAAGATGAAAGAACAACTGGAGCAGAGGACAGTCGAGGCGTCCCAGTGACAATGGCGCGCCCAGATCGTTCACGCCACCGACGTGCGAGACGAGATCTTCCCGAGCTCGAACACCTCCCTGCTGCTCTTCTGCGCCACGTTGGGGACCGAGCTCAACGCGTGAGACTACACTCGCACCACCATCCCGTCAGCGTGGTCCCAGAAAAAAAGCATCCCGCCAATACTACTGAAAGGAAGGAGGGCGCTCACCAGGGTATCGTCCGTCCGACTCGTGTTGTCCTTGACGCGCCAGGAGAGCGTGCGGTCGCCCGGGTTGAAGATGCTCACGCCGAACGGGGACGTGTCGACGACGTTCGTGACGCGCCCTACGGAACGTAAGGATTGTCTTGAGTTCAGCCTGGGAGGGAGCGGGACGGTATGGGTTGTGTGAGAGCTTCGTAGGGATGCAAGGGAGGTCACGAGTGGACTTACGCGGAGAAGAGGGAGATGACATATACTACAGGCGCGAGGTGTGAGTAGGCAGGAAGGGATGGCGAAGATGGGGAGGAACTCACGCCGTGTCGCTGGGATAGCGAAGATGAAGTACAGGAAGTTGTCCGGCTTGAGGAACGCCTATCCGCGAGACGCCATTCAGCCATCGTATCACACTCATTGCGGACGGAGCCACTAAAGCAACCTGCGGGCATACTCACGAAGAGCATAGAGAGGAAGTTGAAAATGCTGCAATGCCGCTTGGCTCAGGAACAAGTGCGGATGTCATGGTATGGGGGCGACTTACCCTGTGACCAGACCTGTTCTCACACAATCGATCAGAGTGAGAACTTCAAGGTGGAGGAGTTGAGGTGGCAGCTCACCCGTGTTGATTGCATACATGATCATGACGTCGATCATAGAGTCCGTACTGGAAGACCATTCAATGAATTCCTGCCAGATGATGGGCACGGGGACTTCGACTCACGTCTTGAACCCGGTGCGCATGCGGCGGAGGTAGTGGATGAGCACGGCGGTCAGGGCGGTGTCTGCGGCTGAGGCGAAGACGAACATGCTGGAGATCATCCACTAGGTCCTAACGTTAGCGGATAATCATGTGATGGGGTGAATACGGGATACGTACTGTGGAGCTCGTGAAGTCGTCAAAATCGGGTGTAATGAATCTGGATAGGACCAATCGATATGTCAACATGGATGCCGACGTAAGTGCTGACATGGCATCCTCACGCTTTATACGAAGAGGCTGAACTCCACTGTCAGCTCGAAGGAGTTCCTTAGGCGTATTTACGACTCACAAATAAGAAGTGCTAGGGAACACGCTCGGTCCGTGAGATCAGCTGCTCGTATTTGCTCTCTCAAGAGCTCACCTATTTCCGCCAAGAAGCATATCACCTACGAAAAGTACGAATGAGTATGTGAGAGATCGGAATTGAACACTAAAGCCGGGCTGCTTACTGCAAACGCGACTACGATTCCAAACTGACGACCCACTGCAGAAAGCTTGTCAGCCTGCTAATGGCGCGCGAAAAGGGAAATGCGAACAGAGGTAGACTCGGCGAGCGAAGAAGCTGTATATCGCAAAGTTAGCATCATGTAGACACAAGTGTGTAAGATGCTCGCCTTTGAGAAGTCACCATGACCATTCCCTGAGATCCTGACGTTCAGTATATGCGGGGAAGGAGGCAATACATCTACTAACAGATAGCACAGGTAACAGCTAAAGCAGCAGACTCGTCAATATATGCTATCAGAAAATCTTGCAGAACCTACATCCAAAGACCTGGAAGGTATCTGAGTGACGCTCCGTAGAGGGGATAAAGAGAAGGACGTACCAGTGTCCGAATTCGAGACTCGGAGGATGGATGTAGCTCGTGATCGTGTAATAATAGCTGCGCAAGACCAGTGAGCAAATATACGTCCGAAACTGCGTGAGGAGAATCTCACCAAGCGTTTGCGGTGAACGCAGCATTGACAAAATCAAGGATTCTGCGGGGGAAGTCAGCGACACGTTCATCGATCGCAAGGATGGATACCTACAGAACTGTTAATACCTAAGGAGTTCGACTCAGGTTCAGTGCGATCCCGTGAAGTGGACAAGAGGCATCTCACAAGATATTTGAGCACGAAAGAGTCTCCTGGGTATGTCGAATAGTATCGATACGCCTGATGCATAGTAACCCCGAGAAGGCTGAAAATCAAAAGTATATTCAGCAGATCGACTCGCTGAACGCGCTCGAGGACTCACGGTAGAGATATGAACGTCCCAATGAACAGCGCACCGAACGTGTCATCCAGAGCAGGGACCGCGAGGGCACCAGAGCCGGAACCAGACATAGTACTGTTGTCAGCCATGTTGCGCGCGCGGAGGGAGGCCAGGGAGGCTCGCTCTGCTTATATGAAATGTGAGAACGGAGATCGGTGAGGGATCATCGCACGGGGAAGGAAGGGCCCAAAGGCTCTCCGGCAGGCAGAGCCCATAACGCCCGGCAAGGCCGAGACCGTGGACCGCTCCGAATAAGGTGTCACAGGCCGCGCATTGGGACTCGCTCTCGACTCGGAATTGGAGCAGCCGCTGCTTGCTCGTGTGCCTGTGCGCCACGTCTGTTGTGATCATGTCAGGCGGAGGCGAGCATACTAAGCTCAAGCTCCGTGCGACAGTTAGAGTTCGTGCGCCGCGAGGTCAGGCCCGCCGCTGTCTGCCGTAGGTTTGGCACGCGGAGGCATTACCCGTGTCCTCGAAAGAGAGCTGGCGTGCATCCGATTCGCCTGACAGTGACAGTGGATCGGTTATGTCGCGAGTCCGAGCTGCGATACCAGGACTGCACATCACGGTAGCTCACGAGGATATCCGTCGCCAGCTTCTTCGTATCTTGTGGGGTAGGACTTGAGAAACGCCGGGATGGTCTCAGAGAGGCGAAGAACCAGAACAGATCACGGTCGCGGTGATACAGGACCACAGGAACTGGGAGCATCCTGAGCTCCTATCGCTGACCCGCGCCAGAAGTCTCGGAACGTTGGGCGGCGGGACGTGACGATTCCGTACGTATGGTCACGGCATAAGGATAAGATCTTCTCGTGGGATGATTCCCAAGAGTGGGCACTGCTTGGGCACCGCCGCTTGAACGCCGCCACGAAGAGAATTGAATGGGTGGCTCGGTACCGAGTGCTCGCCGTCTATGTTTAGTGCTTCTTGTCTGAGTAGGAACCAGCCCCTGTCCAGGACTTTGTCGCAGCTGGCGGTGCCTGAGAACCCGCGGAGGAGAGGACGCACGATTCTGAGCGACAGTTAGCGAGGCAGGCTGTAACTTCTGTGACGTACTCAAACGTGGCACTTCAGAACCCTCACGCACCCACAGACTGGAAATTACCGCGACCGATCACGCAGGGATAGGGCGCGGTAGTCACGGGCGCGAGATGGGGGACATGCAAACAGCAGAGTTCCGGCGGGAGTGATGGACGATGAGGGCGTAGAAGCGTCCCGTCAAAACCTTCCTTTCGGGGAGGACGTCTTTTGAACAGGAAGCCGGCCTGAAACGGCGGGGAACTGCGCGGCCCTGTGACAGAAGTTGTTTACGTACGCATCCATGCATGTCCTTCCGCGGCGGTGAGCACTTCCGGCACACCCGAGTCCTGGGACGAGTGCCTCGTTATAGCTTCGCCTTCAACTCGCCTCCACCGACCATCTGCCTCTCTCCCCGACGCTGCCCATGTCATGGGATCGCCCCTGACTGTGAAAGCAGAGGCACTCGTCGCGTACCTTCTCACCATCAAACCGTCCCTCCGTACATTTGCCGCCCTCCTCGCCGCCCTCCCCGTCCTCTTCGTCTGCTACGAAATGGCGTTCTGGCGCAAACGCTGGAACCCCCAGGGCAAGGTCAGTATTTCCACGTCACTATGACAGGTCGACACTCACACTTTCTGCACGCAGCATTGTCTCGTCACTGGGGGCTCGTCCGGGGCAGGCCTCGCCTTGGCAATCCTCCTCGCACAGAAAGGCGCACACGTGTCCATCGTGGCCCGCAACCCCGAGCGCTTAGCAGAGGCCTTATCTCAGCTCGAGGTAAGCATCACGTGCTACTTCCCCTCTCCCACTTCCTCGCTTCCCCAACACCCGCTAACCGCGACCTCCCCAACAGAAAAACCGCCAATCCCCCGAGCAGGTGCTCAAGTCCTACTCGTTCGACACCACGTCCGAAAAGTCCTCCGCGGAGGCCATCAAGGCGTGCAGCGAGCCCTTCGGCAAGTGCCCCGACGCCGTCTTCATGTGCGCGGGCGCGTCCCGGCCCGGGTTCTTCGTAGAGCAGGATGAGGCCTCGATGCGCGCGGGCATGGAGTATACGTTCTACGCGCAGGCGTTCACTGCCTTGGTACGCCGTACCCTTTCCTCGACAGTGTGCTGTGAGTGTGCTTATGCGAGGGCGACAGGCCGCGGGGAAGGCGATGGTGAAAGACGGCGTGAAGGGCAAGCTCGTCTTCTTCTCCTCCGTCCTCGGCTACTTCTCTATCGTCGGGTACTCGACGTACTCTCCCGGAAAGTTCGCTCTTCGAGGTACGTCGTCGCGCAACGCACTCACATCCGCATACCATAGCGTACATATAAACACGTGCTGACCCCCGCCCGCGCGGCTCAGGTCTAGCAGAGGCCCTTCAGTCCGAGTTCATGCTGTACGACATCGGCGTGCACATCGCCTTCCCGGGCACGATCTACTCCAAGGGGTACGAGACGGAGAACCTGACAAAGCCCAAGATCACGCTCAAGATCGAGGAGCGCGACAGCGGGCACACGCCCGAGTTCGTCGCTGCGGCGGTCTTAAACGGTACGATCTCCTTCTCTTCCTCTTCCTCCTCCTCATCTTCTTCTTGGGTGGGCGCGTGTTCCGGGTAAGCCGTTGCTGACTGCCTCGCGATTAGGCGTGCAGAGCGGGAAGTTCCACATCACAGAAGACTTCATCGGGCACGTCTTCCGTACCTCGACCGCGGGCGCGTCGGACCGCAACAGCTACGTGCTCGACTTGGTCCACGCCATCATCGGATACGTGAGTAGTGACGAGTCTTTTGCACGCGATCTCTCATCGAGCACCGGTTGCTGAGAATTTGGGCACGTAGGTTGGTTTACCCGATTGGCGGTCTGGGGTGGACAAGAAGGTCAGGGCGCATAGGGAGGAGCACCAAAAGTACCTCCGTGACAAGGGTATCATATCGTAATGTGGAGACTAGGAGGTAGTCGACACGGAAGTGTTACAGATATCGATACCCGATTCCGTCGTGACTCTGGAATAAGTGTATGCGCGTACTATTGGTCGTCTCTCGATCCTGGGGCTGCTCTCAGTGCGGTATAATATGATGGTCGGGTCTAGTGGGCGATCTTTCTGCTACGAACTCGTCCAGTTATCAAAACGCGTGTAATCACAGGCATCCGTTTTCTCCGCGAGCTACTCGAAGAGAACCAAAGCCTAGGTGCTACGATGATCCCCACCTCCGATCGGAGCGGTAGGTTGTGAAGAGCCCGTAGCTGAGTCCTCCCCCAAAACCTTGCTCTTAGGCTCTCGGCGGTCCTAGGGGCGAGTGAAGGTCGCCGAGTCGTTTGCAATTGGCGCGGTATAAGACACCCCCTGGATGGCGGCGCATCTCTTCCTCCACTTCTCCTGCCGGCGTAAGTTGCTCCCTAGGACCATACGAACCCAGGGAAGAAGAGAAGGTTGCGGACGAGAACATCGAGCGAAACGCTTGTGCGTTCTAAGGTTCGTTCTCGCTTACTTGTGTGATGACCGTTATCGATTTCTCATCCCCATGGCCCAGCTAGCCTTCTGTAAATTGAGTGCAGTCCGTGAGGCGTTGCCCGTTATAGCCGCGTCCCTACGCCACGAGACCCTCCCATCCTGCCCCCGGGTGAGACCGACACGACAAGCGGGCCTCGCAAGCTATCTCCTCAGATGAGGCGAGGACTTGAGAGTAGTACGTATAGATTCCGAGAATCTTGTGTGACAGATTTGATCGTGGTGCGTACGCCGTAGTCACCATCGGCAAGATGCGATGCGATGGTCTTCGTTTTTCATTGTAGCTCTTCCCTCAGAAAGTGAGTATCTGATACCTCTCGACGTCGAAACGCTGCAAGTTCAAAACATAAGGATTTCTAGCGCACAACAAGAGGAGAATAGGACTCACTTCCGACACCAGAACGATCGAGTCCTCCGAGACCATCACCGAGTCGAAGTCGCTCTCGCCCTCCGCGTCACCAAACGGACGCGCGCGAGAGACGCGGTACGGAAGGCTCGTGTACACCGGCCGCGAGAATATTCGCGCGGGCAAGAACTGGCTCGGTTCCGTGACCACCTTCGAAGTCCACCCGTTACCGCCCCCGTCTCCCACCTCTCCCTCGCCGTGTCCCTCACTAGCTCCGTCAAGAGAGGCAGCCGCGGTGGCGGCGGCGGCACGGCGGGCCGCGAGCGTGTTGAAGTCGAACGTGGTAATGACCCTCTGCGAGTCCTGGAGGTACGCCGTCGCGAACACCATCCCATACACGTAGCACACCCACGTGCGCGAGTGTGTCGGCGGGGCCGCGAAGAGGCGCGAGCCCGTTGGGCCCCATGCGTCCCACGCGACGCGCCTCCTGCCACTCGTCTCCCCTGCTCCACCAGTGCGGATAACGGAGAGGAGGGTGGAGGCGGGGACGAGGCAGAGGAGGGTCGTAGACACCAGGTATAATGCGCTGGGATCGCAGTCGTCCACCCGGATGGTGACGACGAGAAGGCGGTTCTCGGGCGCGAGCGAGAAGGGCACTTGGAGAGATGGGTGCGGCGCCCAACCGGGAGCCGAGTAGGAGCGCACGGAGACGGAACTCGGGGAGATGTAGGGCCCGAATTCCGGGAAGCCGAAGGAACAGGCGTAGTTGAGCGAGGTGAGGTGCACGGGTGAGCTTCGTGTGGTTTCGAGGTCGACCACGAGGAGGTGTGGGCAGGCTCTCAAAGTTGGGGTCACGAAGCCGTCATCATCGCCACGGCCGTTGAGCAGGATGGCGGTAAGAAATATGTAGCGCTCCGTCAAGAAAGCGAACGAGAACGGCCCGGAGACGATGATGCACTGCGTGGCCCGCGGGTCAGTCGAGAGGGACACGGGTTTGAGCCATACGGATGTTTACCAGTTGACGCGACCCCGTTTTCCAATTCCAGACTAGAAATTCGACCTGGGAGTCGTCCATGGCGCTCTGAACGATCATCCCCAGCAAATCTCCACACGTTCTGAGGTCGTACCCAGCGCGCCTTAGGGGAGCGCTCTTGTGCACCAATATCGCGCCTTCGGGTGCAGCAGGATGGTGGGCGCCAGTGGCTAGTGACAGCAGGTGGATGTGTACATCCATTTCCCGACGGCCTGGACTACGAGTAGGTGTTCAGAGATCAGCTTGATTCGCAAGGACCCAGAAATGAAACAGGACGGCATTGGAATACGATGAAAGCGCAACTTACCCGTACCACCAATGGTTGACCACAACCAGCAGGTCTTGCGCAGGGTCCATCGTAAAGTCATCAACGTCGAAGTCCAGATCCGGTATTGACCATTCTTTGTCCGGAATCCCCCGAATGAAGGATGGAAGTTGGCGAAAGACGAGCGTGCGACTGCTTTCACACCCTGCCAGAACGCCACCGTAGAGCTCCCAGTAGCCGCCGCTGCCCATGAGTTGCTGTGATCTCGCGCTCCACGCCAGGGAGTGCCAGGCAAGTTGGCGGGTACGGAGGGCGGCGAGGCGTTGAACGGTTGTAAGCGCACTGGACAGGCCGTCCTGCATGCCAGCAACGGCGAGCTCAATCTTGTACTGAATGCAGGTATCGTCGTCGATGAGGTTCTTCAGAGCCCTGCATAGCTGTCAAGAACTGGTGTTTGTCAATTCTGCCAGACTGCTCTGCCTCGTGAAGTTATAACCGACGCGTGGACGAACCTGGCGGCACCTGAGGACATCGCGAAAATCGTCGAGCTCGAGCAGGATGCTCGTCACCAGCTCCGTTGCCAGGGAGAGGAAGTCGTTCATGTCGTGTCAGAGAGCGCGATAGTGAAGAGGCGGATGCATACACATTCAGCGTGTGCGCCTGTGGTTGCAGTAGAGTGACTCCAACAGAGAAGGGTCTTATGAGCATGTGCGTTGTATACAGGGTTGCGCGCGCATGTGAGATGCAGCGTGGGCTATCCTCGGAAGTTAACTTACGTAAGTTTGCTTCGGACATGTCACGCTCACTCACCTGTGCGACGACACTGGTTGTGGAACAGGCGGCTCCTTCCGTGTATTTTCAGACATCATGATCGCTCATCTGTCTTCTGTGGTAAGTAGTAGACGTTGTGCTAATGGTGAGTGTGAGCGAGATCGTTCTGGAGAGGCGTCTACCGGACTATCCGGGCCGTTCCCCGTGCCCGAGCGCACGCCAATCCTTCCCGTAAGTTGAGAAGGCCAGCCCAAGCCCACGTCTCTTTAGCTCACCCTCCACCAGCCATGGACCTCGGCGATAGCCCTATCAACACTTCTCCTTGTCTTCCACTTGAGCTCTGTCTCCTCATCATCGAAGTCCTCGGGTACGACACATACCTGGCACTACTTTGGCCACGCAGTGTTGAAGGTCGTCAGCGAAGGTACACGCTGGTGCAATGCGCACTGGTGTGCTCTGCCTGGCGCGCAGAAGCCCTATATTGGCTCTTCCGGACTGTCGTCCTCGAAACCCTGACCGACCTTGAGCGGTTCGCCGCCACTCTTGATGCCGCGCCTTCGTTTGCGGCACACGTCCGCCATCTCTCCCTGGGATGTATCTACTTGAAGGACTCGAGGAGTTGCTACTGGCCGTGGAACGTCGTCACCCGCTTTCCGTACAAGTTCCAAGACAAGTTTCCAGCACTCAGCGAGGTGACCATTCATGGCGCTGCAATCCCGAGTTTTGGTCCGGATCCTCCCACAAAGCCGCTCCCACACTTTGCGCTGAACACATACACACTTGATTTCTACTCACGGATGTTTGTATCCGTGGTCTGTTTTGTGTTAGAGGACGTACGATTTGCGAGTTTTGCGGACTTTGCGAGGCTGTTGGATTGCTTTCCCTCGTTAACAAGGCTGGAAGTGACAGAAGTAACCTGGGACGTCGTTGGAGTTATTCCGGGATGCATGACGCAGAAGCGGGGCAGGTTTTGAACCAAGCTGCAAGTGTTAGAAGTACGTCAGCGGGGATCACTGACCCATCGATCGGTTCTACCATCTAACATGCAGTAAACTTGGCATTCACTTGGTTAGGTGTTCGGGATTGGCGCACACGGTCTTAATAGGTTGCTTACCGTGTTGCCGCCAGCCAAGCTCACTACCTTCGTCTTCCGCCGCAAGTTCGATATCGCCGAGACCGAAGGTATGCGAACCATTGTTACGTACTCCAGCGGTCCCTCTCATACAGAACAGACGATCCTGTCACTAGGATGCCGAATACACCCTATCTTAAATCATTGACAGCTCTAGCGACTATTGTGATGTACACAATAGGATACTCTAAAGCGAGGGAAGATGAGGACTTGTTCACACTCCGTACTGCATTGCGCTCGTGGGCACCTAGTGTCTCGTCTCGAAGTCTCGCTTTGGATATCTGGGTAATGCCCAACGAGGCCCGCCGCATGAGAGGGGAATTTCTCGAGTTTATGAACCAGGTTGGAAGCGTCGTCGATGAGGCGTGCACTGGTCCGTGGTCGCGTTTCCCCGTATCCGAGTCTTCTAAGTTCTTGATGTTGACTCAATTCCTATGTCAAAAATCGCAGGACCACCACGTACGGCGATTAAAATTGTACTCTGCAACCAGCCCCAGAGCATGGAGGATCCAGAGATGTTGAAAGAGTTGTTCGCGGAAGTAGAAGCATGCTTCGTGGTAGCCTCATGGGAGGGGCGGCTGATCGTTCAAGCGTCAGATGGCGAGTAACAGCCCTTCACCAGTTCATGCCTGTGTTTCCCCATAATCGTCTGCACCACGACCATGCTGACATTGATCTTCAGGTGCGCTGAGTTCTAAGGGCGACTGGGCCGTTGTGCCTCTGTCAGTTCGAATTTGAGATACTCATAGAGCACACCCGCTTACCTGAAGTTCCTACTCCAGCGTCCAGGAAACTCCGGCCGGCGCAGACATCCGTCCTCCTCCAATCAAAGAGACAGAATTACTCGCATGACCGCCACGGAGATTCACATTGTGTCGTCGGGCCGCGGTCAGGACTCGAAGCCTTGCCGGTTGTCGACGGAACTGGACGTGATCCATAGATGTCGAATACCAAATACCATAGCAGCAGCAGCAGAACGAGGACGAGGAGGCTGTACCGGTCCCTGGAATGTCCTTGGACACTTGAAGCACCGTTGAGTCGGGGTGCGTAAATACCCGGCCCGGCCCGGTGCTAGCCCCGCGCTTATTGGTTCCGGTCGAACAGCATTGTCGTAGCCCGTGCCGTCGTATCCTGCTCCCCTCCAAGTCGTCTTCACGCGCCAACGTCTCCTCCTTCTCGCCGCCTTCCCGTCTCCTGCACGTAGGGCTCGAACGTGTGGGCGTGGTTTGTTCTGTTTTTGTATCCAATTTACTGGCAGCACTGCCAACAGCGTTCCAGCGTTTGGCATGAAGTCGACTCGTCGCATCGGACACCGCCACCGGCGTGAGTACTCAGTAGCTTGTAAATGTTCTTGACAGTCTGCGCAGGAACGTATCAAGACGAGGACTCGTTCACACTCCGTGCTGCATTACGCTCGCGGAGTCCTAGCATGTCGTCTCGGGGGGTCACTGTGGGCATTTGTGCACCGCTCTGTGATGTGGACCGGTGGCACGGAAGCGGAATTCCTTGGATATATGGGCAAAGCTGGCAACGTCAGATGTACGCTATTATTCGCCGGGAGACTGGAAGTTCGCATCTTGGTAAATTAGCATACCCCTACAGCGTACAAGCTTCCAGCTCCTGTCTCGTTCGTTGTCCGAAGGGCCAGCTGGAAGCATCCCTCTCCGTCTGATTACAGGAACAACTACTACAATGCTCGAGTGATCATCGATCATCCGCCGTCGTGGAAAGCTACACCTTCTCATCCTGTCGTCGCCGAGGCGCGAAGCTCTGCCGGCTGGAGTTCATCTTCTTCGCGCCATCGCCGTCGAGCTCGGTCGTGACATGGATGTTAATCACCGATGGTTCCTCATCGGGAACCTGAATGCGGAGGGCGTGCGGAGAACACCGTCTGAGCACGTTGTCGAGGTTAAGGAGAGGGGCGATAGAGCGAGCGCACCTGTGGGACGTTCCAGCGCTCTTGTGCGGCAAGCCGGTTCGCGCGCGCGATGATGTTCACCATCCCGACTGTGGTGCCGTCGCCTTCGAAGATCTCAATCCCTCGGTTGTAGAGGAACTTGCGAGAGTTTAGGCTGTGTCGTAGAGTTCAGTCCAGAGAGGCGGGTATGTGCAAGAGATCGAACTTACACAGCCAAGAGCGTATTCGCGTACACTGTTGTATACGAGATGTGATACGTTAGTTAAGTAGGAGACGAGGTTCACTATGGCTGATAGGACTGTGACGAACCTCTCGTAGTGACGATGCTAATGCTCCCATGTATCAAGAATTTGGGATATACGAGAACCTGTATCAAGCAAGATCAGACATGCCTACCGGCCATGATATGCTGCCATACTCACGATGATGAGTGAAATGATGTTCAGAACACTGGAATAATCCTTCAGTTAGTGCCTCTCCCGGCGATAGCCACTAGGAACACAAACTCGTGCATCAGTCCTTGAAAGACTTCGTCAGAGACAAGTGCATTTGCGCGAGGCCATCGGGCACTTACCGGTGTTGATCGCGTAGAGACCCAGCCTATCGACGATGGAATCCGACCTGGTTATACCGACCAGCGTTAAAACCGATCCACAAACCCAGACCCGTAGGTGGTGAGAGGAGGAATGCACCTATGAGGGTCCGCGTTCCGGCTCTTGTACAGCGCAACGATGAGAGAGCCCGCAAGAAGCGTATCTCCAACAGCACCGGAGCCGAAAGTAGCAGCAAGCAGGTGCTAGCAAACCAGGAAATTGATTAGATCACTACGACGCTGGCTGGGTTCTCGTCTGCTCACGTTGACAGAGTCGAGGTGTTCAAACGATGTGATCTGTATGCTGCAATCGGGTGGAAAATTAGCCGACGCGAATACACGAAGAAAGCAGATGAAACAGATTCTTACATCTCGACTAGCGAGGCTATAGAGATGTCACAATATTAGCTGAAGAAGTGTTATTGAAGCGGGAGAAATGGAGAACCTATTGAGAAGCCTAGAGGGCAGTATTGAGCGAACGACATATCTGGCTCACACGGAAAGACGACGCACCAATCTCGACGGAGAAGAATAGCATCTATTTACATGAGTCTGCGGATCAGAACGCGAAGGATCGACAACGTATTTAAGACTCACCGCGGCGATTACGATCATACGGTAGTGCTTCCCCACTGAGAAGTCACAATGTACAGGTATCAGGAATGATCATAGCTAAGGGACTGGAGAGACTCACTCAAGTAGACTCTCCGGGCGAAAAACCTAACCCGAGTTCAGACTGACGTGAGCTACGCAAGTAGTGCGAAAAATCCGGCTCACAGTTGGGAGATGAGCATGTTGATTCCCTGCGGATGCGGTTACTGAATGCGCTCTGGCAAGAGCATTCATGGCAGCTTACGACAATAATAGGAATGCCCTAGTGCACGTAGACGCAATAAGCATATAGGCATATCCAGATGGATGATTTTCCTCACATTCAGAGACCTTAGCGGTGAACGCGCGTGGATCAGCTGAAAACGACCTAACAAGCTAGACGTGAGGAGGCGTACCATACGCCAATCATTAGGGTATCAAAGTTGAAGAAGTGGGATACAAGATAATAATAGCTGTCGTGTTCAAGTTGTTACTAACTCGCCGCTGGCGATTCGCGAGGGCACGGGGCCGTCCGACTCACCAGGTGTGGGTAGTCATCACGACATGAAGCGTCTGTAGAATCCTGAACCATGTGTCAGATATTGCTAGTGCTTTCAGGGAAAGTCCTCACATGACGGCGACAACCTGAACAATCGTAATTGGAGCGATGGGTCAGTTTCCAAAGGCTCGACCATGACGAGGCTTATGGCAGGCACGTACGATACATCGGATAAAGAGGGTATCTGAAGGAAAGTTCTGCGCATAACGATAGACCTGATGCAAGCAAAGACCATACAAACTGTGGCATGCAACGAACTGGTCAATATAGTGCAGAGCGGCGAAAACAGTGAGGAACGTACGTCAGCCCAAGGAACGTGCCCACCAAGTACGAGCCAAACGTGTTGTCCAGGCTCGGTACGTCGATCAGCATAGAAATATCCGCCATGGTTAATACTGTATGGGTCGAGCGGACGGCTCAAGGGCCTACAGCAGGGCCGTAGTCACCCGGGGAAGGAGAACGGGGGGCGCCGCTCGCGAGACCGAGGGGATACCATGATATCTTGCAGCAGAGACGGGTGATCTCCGGCGAAGTCCTGATCTCGAGTCGGGGACAGGCTGGGACAGGCGGCAAATCTGGGTGAGGCCCCGTCGCGGGTTGCGGGCACGGAGTTGCAGTGAGAATCCCGATACCCAAGGTACCGGGCCAAGGACTGTCATGTGAGGCAAGCCCATCTCACGGCTGTGCCTGCCGTCCAATCCGTGACCATGTCCGCCAAATGCTAGTGGTAGATCACCGTTAGCTGAACCAAAGACGTCCTTATCTGGAAGTAGAAAGAGACGGAGATATCATCCAGATTGATGTGATGGCTGTCGAAGTATCACAGAGAAGCACACCTACGTATCCTCTCTATCTCTCTCCTATATTGTTTATATACTGATGTCCAGCTTAACGTCACATCCTGGGAGTGCGGGAGCTTGGAAGTTAGCATCTCGGTCAATGTAGTTCCAGAGTGTATTGGGTGGAGCATCTGCCAGTGACATTTTTCCTCGTGAACGCCCACCCGGCGGAAATGATACTCAACGCAACGTTGCACTGACCACTACATCCATGTTGAACACGCGTGTTGTACGAATGCTTGATTCTCGATGTCACGATAAAGGACGCCCTGGTTTCGAAGAGCGGGATCAGTGACCACATCTTCCGTAGCTGGTCCCGTACCCAGCCGTGCCTTTTAGTCTCAAGCAGCAACAAGCATAGATAACTCCACGTGCTCATTTTGCTGTGCCTGAGAGGCACCTCCAGAGGATCTTCGCCGCGGCAGTGTGGATAACGCGGCTCACCAACGGCTTGAGGACTTCACTAA
This sequence comes from Grammothele lineata, assembly GCA_002150815.3. Taxonomy (NCBI): domain Eukaryota; kingdom Fungi; phylum Basidiomycota; class Agaricomycetes; order Polyporales; family Polyporaceae; genus Grammothele; species Grammothele lineata. Next base: position 69,881 of record NDFF03000217.1, on the reverse strand, counting down.
GGGCTTGTCTGCGTCCAAGAAGCCCGAGATCCTACTGTCACACTGGTCAGCGCCAGAATGCCTGCCACCTCGAACATTCGCGCACGGCGACTCACCACAATGATGACAGCGTGACAGGGCACACCGGGCGGAAGGCACTGACATACGTCCTATGATCGACACGCGGGCCCGCCTTGCTCCAGTGTCGTACTAGAGCGCCGCCCAGAGTCTGAGCGTCGACGTTGAACAGTTGTGTATGATACGGAGCTCGCCGGGGCAGGCACGACATGTATGCCGACGTTCAAGCTTCAAGCTTCAAGGGGGATCATGGATGATCAACACGGTCCGGGTCAGACTGCATCAGCCACGCGCCCGGGACGAGCATGGCGGCCACGATTGATGGATGATCGATGACGTCGCGCCTTGCCTGTGAGACAGTGTCGGGGGCAGAGACCTCTACTGCTGAAGGTCGAGGCCTCGGAGTAGTGCCGTATAACGAGAAAAGAAAGGAGATTTGACACAGAACGTCGCCCCTTGGTAGCTTGAAGTCTCGAGGCGAAGCCTTCACTTTCTTGACGTCCAGTCCAGACACAGGCTCCATCGACATCGACCTATCTTCGAATGGACGCGTCTTTATCAGCCGCAAGCATACCGAACTAACTTGAAACCACTCACTACATAACTGCTGCGAAACCCCTGCAAGGGCCCGCCGGTTGATCAAACCAAGACTACTAGATTGCGACGAGCGCGAACACAACAGGATTACAAAACAGGGCTACAGCAAGAGTCGTCATCAAAGGGCATATGTCGTTACGTGAGGGAATAAGTCGTGACGTGGCGTGAAGCAGGGAGAAGCGCAGTATCAGCATGCCGTCATATGTGCAAACTCCGCGACGGCGCGGAAGGGCAGACTACAGTAGTATCCTAAAATGTATAATCGGGAGAATAAAGCATGATAAGAAATTGTGAGAGACGGGGTTAGAGTACAGCGGATATATGTGATCATGACAAAGAAAAGGGGAATAGACACGCATAAGCGCAGACCAAGGTATATGAAGCCAGCAGCATAGTTCATGGCGACCAAGCATAATCCAACACGGATCACTCACGAATGGCCCTCCTTCAAGATGGCGCGTCATCGTCGCGCGAGGTTCGTCGTGCTCCGGTTCCTAATCCCGCCCGTCACGTCCATCCTCAGCCTTCCATCCTCGTCCGGCAGCGCGAGGCTGCTCCGGTACCCCGGCCCGCCCGCGATCCCCGCGCTGCTCACCCCGCGCTTCGAGTCGGGCGAGAACGCGCCGTTGATGACGGGCATGCTCAACCGGCGGATCCACCCGCCCTTCGGCTTCTCGGGGCGCAGCTGGATCGGGGCCTCGGGCGGGCGCATGTCGCGGGGAGACGGAGCGGGCATGTCGCGCGCCTTGTACTTGGACGCCGAGCACGCCTCGCAGCCGCAGTATGGTGCGTGGTCTGCCGCGGGGGAGCTAGGCTGGCTCGACGTCTGCCGGGAGGACGCCTGGGAGGACGCGGGCGGGACGAGGTGAGTCGTGCTCTGGGAGTAGGCCGAGGGGTATCGTGTTGGAGGCACATCCACAGACGCTCGCGCCGCGCTCCTGCCGTTGGCGGAGCGTCCGCCATCGCTCAGGTATCCGTCTGGAGTTGGGCCTCCGCGCGTGTTCATGAGATGGAGACGCTCCCTCTCGAGCTCGCGTGCGCGGAGCTGGATCTCGCGCTCCTTCATCCGCAGTTCCATCTCGCGCTCACGGAGCTCAAGTTCTTCGAGCTCCTCGAGGCGTTGCCGTCGAAGGGCAATCTCGTCCGCGGAGATGTTGGGAACGTTGGAGTATCGAGATGTCGACGTGGACGGTGCCGTGGTCGTCGAGGGCTCGGGCATGCGCGCGTAGTTGTCCATGGACGGCCGCTTCTGAGTCGGCGAGTCTGGCTGACGCGCTCCCGGCTCGTAACGGTTCGCCAAGCTCGACACAGTACCAGGGACCTTAGGCAGCTCTCGCGGCACAGGCGACTTCGGGGGAGGCGAAGAAGGACCGGGCTTGGCGTTCACAGTAAGTATTCCACCTTATGAATCACAGCAACAGGACTCACGTTCGCATAACGATCTCTCAAAGCAGCGACCACGCTCCCCGTGCTCTTCCCAGTGTCCGTCCGTTCCACGATCTTGCCCAACGAAGGATCCGGCGCGCGGGGTCTCCCCGACTCGCTGCTCCTCCGCACTCCGAACTCCGCGTCGTCGAAGTAGTCGCCTCTTCTGTACGCAGTGGGCGCACCCGGCCGGGGTGACGCCACGCGCTCGGTGACCGGAGATGCAGGCTCCTTGCCGGTACGCGACGCAGCTCGCGAAGGGGCACGCTCCCGCTTGGGCTCAGCCTCTGGTAGCACCATGTTCGGCGCAGGGGGAGTGAGGGGGTCCGTTCGCGACGACGGCGGGGAGGCGTTGTCCTCTGTCAGATTCGGGGTACGTTCGACACTCTCCGGCGTGGGCGACTCCGTGAAGCGCGGGAATGGCGTGTCGCTCAAGGTGGGCTCTGCGAGCGAGTCCGCGCGGATCTCCTGCGAGGGTGGGCTCGCGACAGAGTTGAACCTGCTCCCTCCTGCGCGGGGGACTGGGTAGTGGGTTGGGGGCGCGGGGAACGCAGCGAGCGTGTTGCGCCCCAGTGTCTCTGGTGCGGGCTTCTCTTCGTCGTCTTTTGCCACCTCTTTCGTTGGCTCCTTCACCGGTTCCCGTGATGATGCACTTGCCTTTGCAGTTGCCGGCTCCTCCACTGCGAGGGCAGCGGGAGGTTCTTGTGGCGGGGGAACCGGGGATTGTCCGGAAGGAGTGACTGCGCGCGAAGCTGACTCCTGCTCAGACCCATTCCGGGAATAGTACGGCGGAGCTGCGAGGTCTCGGATGCCGTCGGATGTGGATGGTGTATCGTGGTCGACGCTCGCTGGAGGCTGCGAGCCTGTATCAGATGGGTCCACCGGGTTCCCGTCTGGTAGATCGGGAGGCATAGCGCCCTGCCATCCACCCTCACAGAGTGCCTTCCACTGTCCGAGCTGGCCGACGGTAGGAGAGAAGCGCCGCACGCTTTCGCAATTCCGTCCCCACTCTGCATCCGCAACGCGTGAGAAGCTTGCGGCCAGGTTGTACATCGTGGTTGTATGCCGCTGGGTGACGAACCGGGCATGGTTGCTGAATGAACCCTTAGGACTGGGGCGGGGCAGACGAGAGGATAACGCACTACTTCTCCCTGTTCACCTCCGGACCCAAAGTACTCAACAAGTTCATGTACTTGGTATGCTCCTCCGTAGCGTCCCGCGGGCTCTTCTTCGCCCTACGCTCGTATAGCTGGCCGGCCTGCTTGATCTTCTGGTTCGCGGAAGCGATCTTTTCATCGTGAGTCCGTTCCTCTTTCTGCGCAGCGTTCAAAGTATCAGCGGCTACCTTGACAGAGTGATGACGAAGAAAGTGCGCACGGCAAGCTTCTTGAACCATTTCTTGACCTCTGCACTCACACCGTCGCACTCCTTGTCTGCCATCTTTGCAAACTTGGCATCTACCTCTGCCATTGCCTCAAAGATCGTCGCGCTCGCGTTCAACGCACTGGCTAACATCGCAAGCATCAGCATCGGTTCTCTCTTCGCCTCCGAAACGCTCACGGGCGGCCCGGGAATGCATGAATGCCGCCCTGCGCGAGCATAGTACACACCTGGAATCTCTGCGACGCACTTGGCAGCCGCAGCCTCGCGGAGCGCCTTCGCAAGCTTCTTCTGGAGTGAGACAATGGCACTGGCGGCTTCACAGTAGTCGTTGAGGATATTCACGACCGTCTCGAGCGTCTTGCACGACTTGTGGATCTCATTCCGCTCCGCGAGTGGGCCCTGGACGGCAGCCATCTTTACGGGCCGAGAGGGGGCGGGCGTTGCGCCGCAGAGAATAGGCGAACTTCGTGAAGATGCGCAGAAGCGGGTATCGTACACGGCAGGGACAGAGGAGGACCGGCGACAGACAAGGAGTAGCGGTGAGATAGTGAAGCCAACAGGCGCCTGGCACGACTGCGGGAGCGGGCCGTGGAGGCGCGAGACACGGGCGGAGTGAGGCGGTGTTCGAAATCTGGCTCTGCTCCCCAGGCAGTTTTGATCTCCGATTCATTAAGACGACGCTCAAGCGAACGTGCGATTGCGGGAAACGTTAGCTCTCCTGCCAGACATCATTTCGACTGTTTCAACTTAACAGTAGACCGTCTCCTCTTCATCCGTGAGACAAGAAAACCATTATAACGAGATTCCACTTCCTGCAACGCCACCACTGTGCGATCGAGAATTCGCTATCAGTTGGGTCCGTTCCCTTCGACGTCTTGTCAAACCAAGTTTACTTGAACCCCGTCGCTAACTTTCCTGCGTAGAAGGATTCATACCTTATATCTGCAGCCTGGCAACTCTATGTCATGACATCCCCGCTCAACACGGAGAGGCACTAAATCGCGCTGCAGCCAGCACTGGCGTGCGCAGCATGGGAGTGACGTCCACTACCACAGAAGACAGATGTTCGAAGCAAACTTACGTAACTTCCTAGGACAGCTCACGCCGCATCCCACATGCGCGCACAACCCTGTATACAACGCACATGCTCATAAGGCCCTTCTCTAATGGAGTCCCTTTACTACAGCCACAGGTGCATACGCGGAATGTGCATACATCTGCCTCTTCACTATCGCGCTCTCTGACACGACATGAACCACTTCCTCTCCCTCGCAACTGAGCTGCTCGCGAGCATCCTGCTCGAGCTCGACGATTTTCGCGATATCCTCAGGTGCCGCCAGGTTCGTCCACGCTTCGGTTATAGCTCTACGACGTAGAGCGATCTGGTGAAATTTTATAACACTAATCCTTCATAGCTATGCAGGGCACTCAAGAACCTCATCGACGACGATACCTGCATCCAATACAAGATCGAGCTCGCCGTCGCCGGCATGCAGGACGGCCCGCCTAGTATGCTTACACCCGCCCAACGTCTCGCCGCCCTCCGTGCTCGTCAGCTCGCCTGGGATTCCTTGGACTGGGGCTCGAGATCAGAGCAACACATGGGCAACGACCGTTACTGGGAACTGTACGGTGGCGTTCTGGCGAGGTGTGAAGGTAGTCGCACGCTCGTCTTTCGCCAGCTCCCATCCCTCATTCGGGGAATTCCGGACAAAGAATGGTCGATATCGGATCTGGACTTCGACGTTTGCGACTTTACGATGGACCCTGCGCAAGATCTGCTGGCTGTGATCAGCCATTGGTGGCACGGGTAAGTTGCGCCTTCACCGCATTCCAATGCCATCCACTTTCGTTCTCCTGGTCCTTGCGAACCAAGCCGATTGCTTAACACCTACCCGTAGTCCAAACCGTCGGGAAATGGATGTACACATCCACCTGCTGTCACTAGCTACTGGCGCCCACCATCCTGCTGCACCCGAAGGCGCGATATTGGGGCACAAGAGCGCCCCCAGTGGGCGCGCTCGCTACGCCCTCAGAATGTCTGGAGATCTGCTAGGTATGGTCATTCAGAGTGCCATCGACGACACCAAGGTCGAATTTTTAGTCTGGAATTGGAAAACGGGGTCGCTTCAACTGGTAAGCATCCGCGCAGCTCAGACCCATGCCCCTGTCGACTGATACACGCAGTGTATCATCGTCTCCGGGCCGTTTTCATTCGTTTTCTTGACGGAGCGCTATATACTTCTTACCGCCGTCCTGCTCAACAGTGGTAGCGATGACGACGGCTTCACCACTCAAACTAGGAGCGACCCACATCTCCTCGTCGTCGACCTCGAGACCGCATCAAGCTCTCCCGTGCACCTCAGCTCGCTCAACTACACCTGCTCCTTCCACTTCCCCGAATTCGGACCCGCAGAGTTCCCGATCGCAGCCACCGTGCGCTCCGACCCGGCGCCTAATTGGGGGCCGCATCCATCTCTTCAAGTGCCCTTCTCGCTCGCGCGCGAGGACCGCCTTCTCGTTGTCACCATCTGGGTGCACGACCACGGTACAGGCGCGATACACATGACGCCTACGACCCTCCTCTGCCTCATCCCCGCCTCCACGCTCCTCTCCGTTATCCGCACTGGTGGAGCAGGGGAGACGAGTGGCAGGAGGCGCGTCGCGTGGGACGCGTGGGGCCCGACGGGCTCGCGTCTCCTCGTGGCCCCGCCGACACACTCTAGCACGTGGGTGTGTTACGTGTACGGGATGGTGTTTGCGACGGCGTACCTCCAGGGCCCGCGGAAGGTCATTACCACGTTCGACTTCAACACGCTCGCGGCCCGCCGTGCCGCCGCCACCGCCGCCGCCTCTCTTGACGGAGCTAGTGAGGGACACGGTGAGGGAGAGGTGGGAGACGGGGTTGGGGACGGGTGGACGTCGAAGGTGGTCACGGAACCGAGCCAGTTCTTGCCCGCACAGATGTTCTCGCGGCCAGTGTACACAAGCCTTCCTTACCGCGTCTCTCGCGCGCGTCCGTTTGGTGACGCGGAGGGCGAGAGCGACTTCAGCTCAGTGATGGTCTCGGAAGACTCGCTTGTTCTAGTGTCGGACGTAAGTCCTATTCTCCTCTTGTTGTGCGCTAGGAATGCTGATGTTGTGAATTTGCAGCATCCGGATGTCATGAAGTACAGGATCCTCACTTTCTGAAGGAATGAACACAATGACATGGATTTGAGTAGACGGCACCTCATCTTCCTATGTATGCACTGCAATTAGATCTACCATACAACCAGCTGCCAGGGCCATGGGTCTCTGAATGCGGCTCGAATGAATGATAACGGGCATCACACAAGTAAGCGGAACGAAGACTTACCGCGCACAGGCGTTTCGCTCGATGTTCTCATCCACAGCCTTCTCTTCTTCCCTTGGTTCGTATAGTCCTAGGGAGCAACTTACGCCGGCGGGAGAAGCCACAGAAGAGGTACGGCGCCATCTAGTGGCCGTCAGGCGAGTATGGCGCTAACGAACAACCTTCACTCGCTCCTAGGACCGCCGAGAGCCTAACAGCAAGGTTTGGGGGCGGATTCACCTACGGGCTCTTCACAACTCACCGCTCTGATCGGAGCTCGAGGTGGTGGATGTCGAAGCACCTGGACCACAGATCTCCTCGAGGCAACCTGAGCTCGGGGAGGAGAGTATCGCCCCAGCGGCGAGCGCCGGGCGACGACGTGAGTTGGTTGAAGGGCACATGGGCGTCGGTGAAAGCACGCACTTCCAGACACCAATATCGCGTCTTCGAAGCAGAAAAAACAGCTCACACTAAACCCGATCATACTATTATGCCCACTCAGGGCAGCCCCCTACATCCGCAAGCTCCAGGATCGAGAGACGACCAATAGTACGCGCATACTGTTTTTCCAGAGTCACGACTGCATCGGGTATCAGTATCTGCAGTAGCGCCAAGTCGTCCCCATATTACGATATAATACCCCGTCTGCGTGTAAAAACGCGCGTCAGAGGACTAGAGTAGATAGTATGGGTGATGCAGGAGAATGAGGCTGAGTGTGGAGGCCGTCCTGGCCAGCGCTGCACCATCCGCCCGACGAGCTCATCTAACTTCTCCCACCTCGTATCTCCCGGACCCGCACATACGACAACCAGTATACGCTCCGAGTCGCCTTGCAGCATGACGCCCCTGCCTTCACAAGCCGGGTGCTCTACGACGAGCCCTCGGTAATCAACATCGACGCTATAATAGGGCTCGCCGACGACGTTTCAGAGCGAGAAATTGATGATCATTTGCGGGAGGTGGCCACTCTACCGGACAAGGAGGGATGCTGTGGTAGTTCTAGATTTGTACGTGAGGAGCCTCGAATCTTGTACATTGTACAGACATACTCATACCCTGCTGATCAGTGGCATTTGGCGCATCGGCCCAGTCATCCTCGTCGTAGTCTACATCAAAGATCTATGTCAGTGCACTGATGGTGACCTATTTGATTAGATAGCGCGAGAATGACCGGTACTCACTTCTCTCATCCTCAACTTGAATGGTCAATCGCTTCTCCCGAGATGCCGTCGCAAACCGCGCTCCTACTTCAGCGAAAAGTTGTTTTGACACCTCCGGGTCCCGCGTGCTCTTGGGCAGACCACCCAGTCCGATTGTGATCGCTGTATATGGTAGACCTGTGAACTCAATATCAGTATCCCAACATCAAGAAATACGAGGAATGCGAAAACAGACCGGTGCACATATCTTCGACAATGTTGCCAATCTTTGCTATGAACTCAAAAAATCCCGATTTTGTAAACCTGGTACCATCACCAACGCTCCATACCGAGCTGATGCTCAGAATGAGGCTTCGGGATGACACATTAGGTGTCCATGACCGCAATGCAGCAGTGAGCACTACTAGCAAGCTGTCATCTGCTCTGCTAGAGGAGCGTAGTATGTATATCTCAAGATCATCCAGAGCTGTAAATGATTCCAGGCACGGCATGTTCGGCATCCTAGTAACAGGGTCGTCTAATTGACATGTCAGAAATGGCTCAGACAGATATCGAGGATCCACGCACCTCTGCTGAGGATGTCGTAAACGTCCGCGGCGAAGTAAAGATGACCTAGCCGGTTTGACGGCAGCATGCCAAGCAACCTGTTGAGGCCGTGCCCATCCATTCCAAATACCTGATAAGATGCATATCATCGTCAGAATTATGGGTTACTGCACACATACCGTCATCGACCGCAGCCTGGGCAAGAAAAGACCTCGTTTCTGTGTCATACATCCCGGGATAACTCCAAGTACGTCCCAAGCCACCTTGTTGCCCACCCTCAGCTTTTCCAACGAGGAAAAACAACTCAAAAACCTCGCAAAGTCCGCAAAGTTCGCAAAGCGCATCTTGTCAAAACCCAGCTGGACCACTGATACGAATATTCGTGAGTAGGAGCCGAGTGTGCGTGGATTCAGTGCAAAGTGTGGCAATGGCTTCGTTGGGGGATCAGGGCCAAACTCCGGCTCGATATTAAAATCATAGATGCCAATGTAATTGAGCACTGGGAGGGGTGCCAGTAACTTCCACGGTAGGCGCGTGATGACATTCCAAGGCCAGTAACGCCTTGTGTCGTCTTTATATGAGGCACCCCGCAGGCCGAGAAACTGAACATGGGCCGCAAGACGTGGCGCAACGTTAACAGCCGCGGCGAACCGTTCGAGGTCCGTGAGCGTGTCGAGACGGACATGCTGGAAGAGCCAACGCTGGGCTCGTGGACGCCAAGCGGAGCAGACGAGCGCGCATTGCCCCAGCGTGCGTCTTCGCTCCCAGAAGTACTTTCCATCGAGGTCGTGGAAGGCATCGATAATGAGGAGGCACAGCTCGACGGGAAGGCGAGGAGAGGTGGGGTCAGGGCTGGGGTCCATGGTGGTTGGGGATGAAGTTGGATGTCGCGAGAGGCTGTGGGACGGCCTCAAGGCGACGGCGAAGCATCCTCCTTATATACCTCGAAGCACCGGTGTACCACGTTCCCACCGGGTCCAATCATGCGTCGTGCGAGGCGCTCTGATAAGAAGCATTTGACTCGTTATGTGTGCTGCGTCGGGATTAGTGTGTAATTTTGCGGGACGACTGACGAGTACTCGCACGAGCAACATTGACTTTGAAGATTGCTCTGCTAAAAGATGGCGCGCCGCGGTGGTGATAGCTTGACGTCCGCTTTGAAGCCCTGTGAACTAGCTTGAGAGTGTCCGCTGTCAACACTCAGGACACGCACGCAGTTCGTCATAGGCCCTAGTATAAGACATGGTGCCGGCCCAGGGACGTACAAAGCCCCTCTATTACGAGCCAACAGCTTCCCCGCCAATCCATCTCACAGTGCAGAATGAGAACGATTTCCATAGCGTGTTCTCGCATATAGACGACGATTGTCAGAACTGTTTCGAGGTATAAACTAAAGACGTTCCAGCACTCGCCTACGAATTCTATCACAGCCTGTCATCTCAGAAGGCTCGCGTCTAACACCTCGCACCACTCTCCGCTCTCGCAGCCCACCCTTCCGCTCCTACGCACGCTCCACCAGGACGTCCCTCTGCACTCCCCACAGCAGTCGTATACGGCGTAGAGCGATGGGCCATCGGGATAGGCACGCCAGTCGTCGCGAACGCGACATATCGGAGGTCCGAGCGGGTGGCCGCGAGAGGCGCCGGGGCCCGGGGCGGCGCGCACGCACGGATTCATGGCAAGCGTGAGGGGGCTTAACCAGAGGCGTCCATCGTGACATTTTGCGTTGTCGGGTGATGTGGGGAGAGGGCGGCGGCGTCGCCGAGGGCGCAAGCGAGAGAGAGGAAGAAGAGGCGGAGGTAGGTGACACGGCGCGAATGGAGGACAAGGTTACAGTTGCTTGCGAAACCTGGGAGGAATACGGGCAAATGCAGAGGCGTGCGCCAAGAAAAAATAACGTACCAGTCACGGTACAAAGTGCTCCTCGGAGCCACCGCTGAACGGATGCAGGAACAGCGGGTGGACGTGCAGCACCGGCCAACGACGAACTGAGGTCGCATCGTTCGAATACTCCGCCTACGTGTAGAGTCTGCCTTGAAGGAACGAAACGCGTGGCGCCTGAAGGAACGAATGCTGCGGAGTGTCAAGGAGGAGGTGGAGGAGGGCGTGTTCGGGCGTGTCTAAGAGCTTGTCGTGGCCAGACAGACCACCAATCTTGTCGAGGTTTCCAGCATGGGCAGGCGGCCCGCGTGGCTGAGCGGCTTTTGATGGCTCAAGTGGACAAGCTCGTCATGGCCAGATGAAAGGGTAGCGGCGAAGTGGAAGAAAGTCGATGTCCTACATATGCAGATGCAGCAGGCTATGTAAATACATGTTCCTCCAGATCTGCGCGCAATTTCGCCTTTCGGCGCTTGTTTACAACACTCCAGGCTCCCGCGGCCTGTGGCTGAGACTCTGCATAACTATGCATCTTTATCCGCAGCCACCGTACACACTCTAGCTCATTGCCATCCCTCAATGTCATCACGCTTCTACCCTCCCCTGTGCAGCTGCAGCGTACCCGGCTTGAGGCTCATGTTTTCGCCGTTCCGTCTCGGCAGTGCGTCTCTCGAGCGTTCGTGTATTGCAGCTTGCTCTCGTCGACACGTCCTCGCACCATCTTTCGCTAGGCACGGGCCAGTACGCGTCCATATTTGCGCCCACGGACTCCGCGTTTGTAGCTGAGCATTTTCCCAAAAGTGAGTTGACTCCGGCGTCCTCTACGCAGTGTAAAATCGACGTCCGCTGAGCTCTAGTCTGGATGGCCAGCGGTCCACGCTGCAGACAACGCCGCGCAAAACCGTATGAGCTGAGCTCTGCGGAGACGTACCCGTCGTTTCTCTGCTGATAAAGAAGGAACCAAAAGCGCTCCTCAGCCTGGTGCACGTCGAATGCTATGTGTCGGACACGGAGAAGGAGGCGGCCGCAGCATTTGCGGAGACGGTCATGCACGCGGCGTATGCAGGTTAGCCCATCGTCGTGTTAGAGCTCCCCGGTCATCCTCATTCAAGTGGGATGCAGGAGTAGGCCCGCGACATTGGCTGAAAGTGTTCGGGAATCCTCGGAGCGGTCCTGTGAGTATGTGCCCCAGCAAGGAACCCGCTCCTACAAGAGCTTGTGTACTGCCATACGGCCGGCCAGCTGACACCATATTACAGGGCAAATCTGTCGCAGACTACCGGGAGAGGATTGAGCCCCTCTTCAAGGTCACGAGATGTAAAGTCAACCTCATCAGTGTGTGCCATTCCTTCCCCTCCCGTCTACGTACGCACGCTCTAACATGACGGAAATTGCCAGTCACAGGCCGCGGGAAGCACACCCAGGAGGAAGCAGCGACGCTCCCGCCCGAGCAGTACGCCGCAGTGGCGACCGTCTCCGGGGGCAGCATCATGTACGAGGTGCCCAACGGCTATGCGCGGCCTCAGGACCCCAGCGAAGGTGTTCCGCATGCCCACCGCCCCAATTCCCACCGGTTCTGGGGATGGCCTAACACTGAACCTGATGGGCATTGAGGTGCGTTTTGTTGGACCTCTGCACATCAACGTCAGCTGAGGATTGGCCGTAGGAGGCGAAGGATGTCTTAGTCGCTATGCTCAACGCTACCAAGGGTATGCCTCATTCGTGGACACGTGCACTAAATCGTCTCGAATTTAGTCAAACCTGTGGACGTTGACCTGTCTTCGATCCTGCAAAACGGCAAACGGTACATCTCGTTCATGTGCCAGTCGCTCGGCCTCATGGCGGACGTCGACCTCGTGATGGAGCCCCTGCGTTCCATGGGTGAACAACACGTCGCGCCCCGTCTTTATCCAGCCGAGTCTCCACAAACTGAGGACTGGGTATAGACGATTCGTGCTCGGGTTCATCTATGAAGGTAGGCGGTCCACCAACGCTGGCCGAGGCACATGCTGATACGATGCGACGCTGTCCCAGTCGTCTTCAAGCACAAATTCTGTCCCGTCAAAGTCTCTATGAAAGTCTCCCACAGCGACAAGCACAAGATGGTCGCGGACCTCAAGGCCGCCCGCGCCATTCCCCCAGAACCCTCCTCATCACCACCAAACCCGGCTCTACCCCCCAACGAAGGGCACCAAGGACTTCCCCCGCTAAAGCACGAAGCGCCTACGGACGGCTGGGTGACGTTCAACAAACCCCAGGAACGCGTGAGTTTCTCCGTTCTTTGCGTGCCCCGTGGCGGGGATGAATCATGCGTTGACTTTGGACTCCCATGTAGCAAACGCGGATGACGATGCTCAAAGCGATCCAGGGTGTCGAGCTCAGGAGGCCGTTCTGGATGGAGATGGTGTGTCCCTCCCCTTCTCCCCTCCTCCGTCATCCCTACCCCCCTTTTCTGGCCCTAATTCGTGCCTTCTCTCCACAGCAACACTACTGCAGAGCGTACGCGTACCGCATCGAGCCGCAGACGCCCATGGCAACGGCCTGCTCTCGATTAACGGAGAGGCGTTTCCGCTCGCTCCGTACGATCCCGAGGTGTACAAGGGCGTCGGCTGCTTCTTGGGCTTGTACGGGCGGTACAACGTTGAATTCGACGCGCCCCCGCCCGGAACAGTGAACTCGAAGGGCGCGGGTGCCGGGAAGAGGAAGTACTTAGTTGTGTAGGATGGTTACCTTCAAGTTGGGCGCCTTCAGTATGGGTGTCTCGTTCTGCTTCGGTCATTCCGGGTTTATCAGGGATACCGCCCATATATCTTTTCTACAGTCTATTCTGCAGGCCCGTCACTCACACCGCCTGCGTCAACACAGCGTTTCAAACGTCGGCACACAGACTCTCGTACCCAGCCACGTCAACAGCACACGCCGTTCATGACTCCGCGCCATGCACGTACGCTCATGTCTGTGCCGAGCTTCTCACAGGCAGTTCTTCGCGTTTGTTACAAGCCTCTCGCTGGACATGTTCAGAGAAGACGCTTCATCGAGTGCCATCTGCTCGGAGACGAACGTGCCTGTCGACGCCTCGCGCTACCCTCGTTGCGCGTATCCGGAACCAATATTGGGCAATCGCTTCAGAACACTCCGCAAATCCGAGATATCGCAGAAAATGCCGTTTTCTATCGAAGGCATGCGCCGGGACATGTACATGCTACGCAGCACACACTAAACCCAACTTAGTGTACACCCAAAGCCTGCATCCTTTGCGCGGTGTCCTGTCCCCTACACCATCCGCTCGACGAGCCTGTCTAGCTCCTGTCTCGTATCTCCCGCACCCACGACAACCCCTTATACGCTCCTCACCCTACGGCATGACGCCTGTCTTCTTGAGGGTCTTCTATGACGAGCAGTCCGTAATCACGATCAACGCCACAGTAGAGCTCCCCGGCGACAGCTTAGAGCGACTTGATGATTGTTTGCGAGGGGTAACCACTCTACCAGACGAGGAAGGATGCTTCTAGCGGTTCCGGGTTTGGAGCCGTAGGGGAGCCCCAAAATTTGTACGTTGTACAGGCACAGTACTTATATGGCGTTTGGGGCATCAGCCCAGTCTTCAAAGCTGTACTCTATGTCAAAATATCTATATCAGGGCACTGACGGTGACTTGTTTGATCAGATAGCGCGAGAATGACCAGTACTCACCCCCCATACGTGGAATGGTCAATCGCTTCTCCCGCGATGCCGTCGCAAACCGTGCTTCTACTTCAGTGAGAAGCCGTTTCCACATCTCCGGGTCTCGCGTGCTCTGAGGCAGATCAATTAGTCCGATTGTGATCGCTGTATCTGGCTGACCTGTGAACTCAATATCAGTATCCCAATGTCAACAAAATAGTATGAAGAATGCGGAAACGGACTGGTGCCCATCTCTTCGACGATCTTGCCGACCTTTGCCATGAACTCGAGAAATCCCAATTTTGTGAACCTGGTACCATCCTCCTTGTGTAACCAGATGTTCAGAGTGAGGCTTCGGGATGACACATCGGGCGTCCATGACTGCAATGCAGCAGCGAGGACTACTAGCGAGTTATCGTCATCCGTTGTGATGTGGAGACATGGCATGTATATCTCGACATGGTCTAGAGCTGTAAATGATTCCAGGCACGGCAAGTTCGGCATCCTAGTAACAGGGTCGTCTATTTGACGCGTCGGAAATGGCTCAGATATGTATCGAGGATCTACGTACCTCCGCCAGGGACGTTGTAATTGTACGTGCCGAAGAGAAGACGACGTAGCCGGTTTGACGGCAACGCGCCAAGCAACCTGTTGAGGCCGCGGCCGTGCATATCTATTGTCAACGCCTAACTGAATGAATGTCACCGTCAAAGCTGTGAGTTACCGCACACATACATTTAACGACCGTATCCTGGGCAAGAAAAGCCCTCGTTTATGTGTCATACATCCCGGGATAACTCCAAGTACATCCCAAACCACGCCTTCCACATTCAACTCTTCCAACGAGGGAAAACAGTTCAATAACCTCGCGAAGTCTGCGAAGCTCGCAAAGCGCACTTTGAGAATAGCTAGCCGAGCCACCAATGCAAACATTCGCGAGTAAAAACCGAGTGTGCGTGGATGCAGTGCAAAGTGTAGCAGTGGCTTCGCAGGAGGATCTGGGCCAAACTCTAGGGCTCTGGTAAAATCACAGATGCGAACGCCATTGAGCACTGGAAGCTGTGCCAGTAACGTGCGCGGTAGACACGTAACAACGTTCCAAGGCCAGTAATACGATGCGCTGTCTTTACCGTGACAGCATCCGAGGTTGAGATAGCGAACGTGAGCTGCAAGCCACGGTGCGACGTTAAGAGCGGTAGAGAACCGGTTGAGGTCTGTGAGCGTGCCAAGGACAGCATCGCGGAAGAGCCAACGCTGGGCTCGTGGACGCCAGGCGGAGCAGACGAGTGCGCATTGTACCAGTGCGCGTCTTTGATCCCATTCGTCCCAGTCCTTGGCGCATCCTATGATGTCAATAATAAGGAGGCCGAGCTCGATGGGAAGGCGAGGACAGGGGAGTGGAGGACTGGGGTCCATGGCGGTTCAAGGGTATGAAGCTGTGAGAGGCTGTGAGATGGCCTCGAGGCAACAGCGAAGCACCCTACTTATATGTCGGAGTACCGGTCTACCACATACCTACCGTATCTAATCGTGTGTCGTGTGAGGCGCTCCGATAAGAAGCATATGACTTGTCATGTGTGCTGCGTCGGGATTAGTGTGTAATTTGGCGGGGCGACTAACGAGATTATTAGCACGAGCAACATCTGTCCATAGTAGACCCTAGGGTAAGACATGATGCCGGGACGTCCACAGCCCCACTGTCGCGAGCCTACGGCGTCCCCGCCAGTTACCTCACAGCGCAGAATGATGACAGTTTTCATAGCGCGTTCTTGCATATAGACGGCGATCGTCAGAACTATTTCGAAGTGTGACCCAAGGACGTTCAGCACTTACCTACAGCTTCCATCCCATCCTCCCGTCTCGGACTCACGACCAACACCCCACTACACAGGTGATCCCCTAGCTCCCCAAGACCAGCACCACTCTCCGCCCTCGCAGTCCACCTTCCGCTCCTACGCGCACGCTCCAGCAGCACGTCCCTCCACACTCTCCAGAGCAATCGTACACAGCGTCGAGCGATGAACCATCGGGACAGGCCCGGCTGTCGCGAACGTGATTTATCGGAGGTCCGAGAGGGCTGCTGCATGTCCTGTGGGAAGAGCGGCGGCGGCGGATGCGCACAGGTTGGCGGAGTTGCGCGCGCCAGAGGCATCGTACGCGGCATGCGATGTCGTCGGGAGGGCAGAGAGAGGGTATCGCTGAGGATGAAGACGAGGACTGAAAGGTAGGAGTGGGGGCAGGCGACAGGCGGCGTGTGAGGGACAGCAGGGAGGGCCGTCTACGAGATCGAGCGAGAATGGAAGACATGAGTAACGGGGCGCAGAACGTGAAGCGAGAATAGGACGTACTAGCCACCATGTAAAGCACACCCAGAAGCCACAGCCAAGCGACTACAAGAACGATGGGTAGACATGCAGCTCGAGGCTTCATAATTCCAAGGCCGTGTCGCTCAGAAACTCCGCCTAGTCATCCGCCTTGAAGTTGGAACGAGGCATATGCCGCTCCGGTGAGGAGATGGTGCGAGGACCGTCCAAGAGCTCGCTGACAAATGCATCGAGGGGGTCTTCGCGAAGGCTGCAGTGGTCGAGAGGACGGACTGATGGAGGGAAGGGTACGGGGAAGCCACGGACGGCTGAGCCGCCAGCTTCGTGAAGAGACGACATCTAGTCGAGCTGAGAGCATTTGGCGTGAATTGATGGCGTGGGAGATGACGAAGTTCGGGATAAAGACGAGAAGGAGTTGGTGGATGCGAGCATCATGACACAAGGGGAGGGAGCGTTTCTCTGACTCTGAGTGGCGATGGGAGCAGCGAGCAGAGGCCCGGGTAGACTTGACTCGGAGGAGGACGGTCGAGCCATGTCGCTCGTGCCCACGTGAGGCTACGGCCCGGACATTCCGGTAGACGCCTCTCTCCTCTCCCGGACGGCTCCTGAGCGACTCTAGACCTCCTCCCCCTCCTCGTGGAATCCGAATATTCCTTAGCCACGGCCGCAGCAGCTCTCACCCATCCAATGCTCTTTCGCTTTGGGTGCCGTTCACCTGCATATCGCCCCTCTTCCATGCAAGGGGCATCGTATCATTTGCGCCAGAACCCATTCTCCTATGTTGTATGCCAATCTCAACGTTCGCATGATCCTTAAGAGTATGATACTCGGGCCCGCGGCCGGTGGCCAACGTTCCAATATCCACGCCACTAGAAAGACAAATCCCGCTGGCAACAGCTTTGAGCGAGTTGATGACAGCCGGTCAATATTTGCCAACGGTGTATGCCCAACCGAAGGGTGCAGCTCTTTTAAGGCGTAGCCTGGATGTCAGGCTCATTTGCATACGGCGGTTTATCTTCGGAATAAGGAGGGATGCTTCCAGGCCGGCGGTTCCAGGTTTGGACGAGTCGGAGGGGAGCACGAAAATTGGTATGCCGTACAGGTCAAGTACAGGTATGCTCATACGCTGCTAACTGGCACTTGGCGCATGGACCCAGTCGCCTTCGCAGTAAACTACATCAGAAGGTCCGAGTCAGCCTCGCAACGGCGATGTACTGGCATATGGAAACACTGGCGAGGATCCACTTGCACGAGAAGGAGCAGTACTCACCGTCCGCATATCGAATGGTCAGTCGCTTCTCCTGCGACGCTGTCACAAAGCACGCTTCTACTTCAGCGAGAAGCTGTTTGAGCACCTCTGGGTCCTGCATGCTCTCGGGAACTCGGAGATGGCCCAGATCAATTGTGATCGCTGTATATGGTGAACCTATGAACTCGGTATCAGCATCTCACTATCAAGAACATACGAGGAATGTGAAAACGGACCGGTGCACGTCTCATCGACGATGTTGCCAATATTTTCCATGGTCTCGAGAAATCCCGTTTTCGTGCGCATGTTGTTCAATGCATCAATGTTCAAAGTGAAGCTTCGAGAAGACACGTTGGGGATCCACGACCACAGTGCAGCATGGAGTATTAATAAGTCATCATCATCGATCCCGCCAAAGGAGCGCGCTGGCAAGTATATGTTAACATCATCTAGAGCTGTGAATGATTCCAGGCCTGGCATATTCGGCATCCTAGTAACAGGGTCGTCTATTTGACATGTAAGGAATGGAATAATATCATGCGCCGAGCATTCGCGTACCTCCAGCAGAGACGTGGTAATGGGTCGTGGAGAAGAAGAGATAATTAAGCCGGTCTGGCGGCAGCGCGGCAAGCAACCTGTTGATGCCGTACGCATCAATCGGGTTCAACTGGCCAGAGAATGTTAATTGAACTGTACCATAAAACCAGTGGGCCAACGCTCACATACTTCTAACGTCCGTAAATTAGGCAAGAACTGTCCTCGTTTCCGTGTCATGCATCCCGGGATAACTCCAAGCACGTCCCAATACACGCTTGTCAGATTTAACTCTTCCAACGAGGGAAAACAGCTCAACAACCTCGCAAAGTCCGCGAAGCTCGCGAACTCCACGGAGGATAAGTCTAACCGGACCACCGATGCAAACATTCGTGAGTAGGCGCTGAGTGTGCGTGGATGCAGTGCAAAGCGTGGCGGGCTTGGCTTTGTATTTGGGGGATTTGGACCATATTCCACGGCTCGACATTCATGAATGCGAACGGCACTGAGCGCTGGAAGCGGTGCCTGCAACTTGCATGGAAGGCATGTAACGACGTTCCAGGGCCAGTAATATGTCCCGTAGCCTTCAGTCCCGCGCGCATATCCCATGCTGAGATAGCAAACGTGGGCTGCGAACAGTGGCGCAACATTGAGTGTGGTGGCGAACCGGTTGAGGTCCGTGAGCGTGTCGAGGCGAACATTGCGGAAGAGCCAGCGCTGGGCTTGTGAACGCCAGACGGAGCAGACGAGCGCGCATTGCGACAGCGCGCGTATTCGCTCCCAGTGTTCTTTCCCGAATGGCCAGACCAATACGTCTGGGGCTATGTCGCATCCGAGGGCGTCGATGATGAGGAGACAGAGCTCGACGGGAAGGCGAGGCGGGGTGGGGGAGGGCTGGGGTCCATGGTGGTGGCAGGCAAAGTTGTGAGAGGTTGTGGGATGGCCGCCTCGAGGTGACGGTGAGGCACCCTACTTAGATGCCCCGGAGCACTGGTCCACCACATGCGCGCTATTCGCACTTGACTCTGGATCGAGCTGAGCCGCCCAGATAAGAGGCATCTGACTTGATCTGTTGACAGCTTCCAACGATAGAGGGTTACTTCCGAACTCAGCATGAGTCACGAGAGTACCGCGATACCGGCACAAGCGACGTTCACTCCTCTATCGATACCGACGCATGGCTAGGTGGGACAGTGGTGGTGATATGTGACGACCGCATCTAAGTCTCTTGGACTAGCTGGAGGATGTCCACCTTTCCACTCTCGGGATGGCATGCAGCCGTGACGTTTTCTATACGAGCCAACAGCTCGCCCGCCGAACATTCACGGCGGTAGTCAGGAGAGGGTGTTCATAGCGCGCTCTTGCCTATAGTACAAACCAACCATCAGAATCATTCCAAATTTACACAAAGAGCGTTTAGTCACGCACGTATAACCTCCACCACATCCTCCCGCCCTGGGGCGTTCAACACCTCCCCACACACGCAATGGAGTCCCTTCCTCCCCTGAGATCGGCACCACTCCCCGCTCTCCCCGCCCCATCGCCCGCTCCTACGCGCACGCGTCACCAACACGTCCCTCCCTGCACCCCATGACAATCATACACAGCGTCACGACAGTGGGCCATCGGAAGAGGGACGGCCGTCGCGAACGCGACATACCTGAGGTCCGGGAGGGAAGCCGCGAGGCGCGCGGGGAGAGCCGCGGCGGCGCGCGCGCACGGATTCGTGGCAAGGGGTGGGGTTGGCCGGATATGTCGAGCGCGGCGTATGGTGTGGTCGGTGAGTGTGGGGAGATGGAGGCGGCGTCGCCGAGCGCGGGGAAGAAGAGACGGAGGTACTAGGTGATAAGGCGCTGGCTGAGGGCAGCAGAAAGGGCTGCTTATGACGTCGAGAACGGATCTTAACAAAGCACGTACCCTCTACTGCATAAATTGCTCCTTGAAGCCGCCGTTTGGTGAGCACGAGACCGACGGAGGGACGTACGGCATGGAACAGCGCAATTCCGAGATGTTGCTGAAAGACTGCCATGCCCACGCGTTGTCGTTCATCTTAAGGGAGTAATATGTGTGAAACTGGAGGAGGGGGGGGGGTTACGACACAGAGCAGATCAAGAGTTCGCCATGGGCTAGGAAACAACCGGTGACATGGAGATTGCCTGCGCGCAAGTACTATGTAGCGCGGGCGGTTGAGGTAGAGTCGGCAGTGGGCGAGGTGCTGGCAGGGATCGTAGGGAAATTTTGGGACCAACGGACCAACGTCGAGGCTGAGACAGGCCTCAGCTCGACCACGTAAATATCTGCAGACAAGAAGATCAGCCGGCCGAGGACACAGACATCACGGAAAGCGTTGCAGCTGAGGTCGATCGCGCGACGCGAGTGGCAGCAGGAGTTGAGCAGGAGAGAGCAGGAGAGAGCACGTTGATGTGACTGACATTCACGGCCCGGAGATATCAGTAGACGCCCCTCTGGGAGGACATGGCTAGAATCGTCTCACCGAACCGCCCTCAGCCTGAGCGTTGTATCCCCCGTTCTGCAGCTGACCGTCCATAGCCATGTATGCATGGCCTTCCGTTCGGTCAGCTCCATGTACCCGGTCACTCCACTGTGGGCGAGTGCGGGGATGCATGTCCCTGACTCTGAGCATTGCACGGCATCCTCGAACATTGTTCGTGGCCATATGTAGTAGGGTGAGGGAACAGCCAGCGCATAGATTCACAGGACGAAATGGGAATTCAGAGGGGGGGAGGAGCTACAAGCATGGCCCCTGCGCCGGGAAAGTGTAAGCTAGCAGATTGCTTGGGCGACTGCGCTAATTGGGATGCGTAGCGAATATCATAGCACTCGCGCGCAATTGGAACCCTCTCCTCAACCGCGTTAGAATGTCCCACAAGTACACCCATCCTCTTGTCTCCCCATGATCCTGAAGCGGGTCTTTCGATTATGCGCTTGGAGTGCTGTCTTGATTAAAGTCTTCTACGACAAGCCGCCGCCGGTGGCCAACATCCACGCCACCACAAAGCCCATGCCGGCGACGGTTCGAGCCAGTTAATGATCGCTAGGCGACTTGGAGGTTTGCCACCCGCGACAGTCCAACTAAACAGCGCAGCTCTTCTAAAGCGGGAGGATGGTCACTCGCCTGCGGCGGCTGATCTGTGGAACGACGAGGAATGTTTCTTGGCTGGCGGTTCCTGAGATTGAGACGAGGGGAGCCCTGAAGCTTGTACATTGTACAGACATGCTGATATGACGCTAACTGGCACCTAGCGCACTGTCTCAATCCTACTAGTAACCTGCATCAGGATACCTATGTCAGCGCGACTGACGATGGTGTACCATAAGGGAGCACTGGCAGGGTTTAGGTCGCACGAGAAGGACCAGTAAGTACTCACTAGCAACCCGCCCGCGCTGGATAGCCAATCGCTTCTCCCGCGACGCTGTCACAAAGTATGCTTCTGCTTCAACAACAAGCTGTTTGTACACCTCCGAATCCCGCGTACTCGTGGAGAAATAGTCCAGTTTAATTATGATCGCTGTATATGGCGAACCTATGAACTCTGTCTCAGTATCTCAATACCATCAAAATATGAGGAATGCGAAAACGGACCGGTGCACGCCTCATCGACGATGTTGCCGATCTTTGCCATAGCCTCGAGAAATTCCTTCTTCGTGGGCATAAAGGCACTGCCGAGCGTTGCTTCAATGGTCAAACTCAAAGTGAAGCTCCGAGAAGACACGTTGGGGGTCCACGACCGCAGTGCAGCATGGAGTATTGATAGGTCATCGTCTGCGATCCCGTCCGAGCCGCGCGCCCCCAAGCGTATCTCAAGATTATTAAGAGCTGTAAATGATTCCAGGCGTGGCATATTCGGCATCCTAGTAACAGGGTCGTCTATTTGACATGTAAGGAATGGACTCAATATACGCCGAGGGTTCGCGTACCGTCAGCAGTGACATGGTAATCATCTATGGAGAAGGAGAGGTAATTCAGCCGGTCCGGCGGCAGCGCAGCAAGCAGCCTGGTCATGCCGTGCGCATGAAACTCGTCCGTCTGGTCAGAGAACGTCAACCGCACTGCACCATAAAACCAGTGGGCCAACGCTCACATACTTCTAACATCCGTAGATTGGGCAAGAAAAGTCCTCGTTTCCGTGTCATACATCCCGGGATAACTCCAAGCACGTCCCAATACACGCTTGTCAGATTTAACTCTTCCAACGAGGGAAAACAGCTCAACAACCTCGCAAAGTCCGCGAAGCTCGCGAACTCCACGGAGGACAAGTCTAACCGGACCACCGATGCAAACATTCGTGAGTAGGTGCTGAGTGTGCGTGAATGCAATGCAAAGCGTGGCACGATTGGCTTTGCATTAGAGGGATTTGGACCATATTCCACGGCTCGACGTTCATAAATGCAAACGGTGCTGAGCGCTGTAAGTAGCACCGGCAACTTCCATGGAAGGCATGTAACGACGTTCCAGGGACAGTGATACGCCCAGTGGTCTTGATGCCCGCGCGCATATCCCATGCCGAGATAGCGAACATGGGCTGCGAGCGGTGGAGCAACGTTGAGAGCGGTGGAGAACCGGTTGAGGTCTGTAAGTGTGTCGAGGCGAACATTGCGGAAGAGCCAACGCTGGGCTTGTGGACGCCAGGCGGAACAGACGAGTGCGCATTGCGACAGCGCGCGTCTTTGATCCCAGTATTCGGGGTTGAGCGGCCACTCCTGTGGGTCTATGTCGCATCCGAGGGCATCGATGGTGAGGAGGCAGAGCTCGACGGGAAGGCGAGGCGAGGTGGGGAAAGGGCTGAGGTCCATGGATGTAGCAGGCGAAGTTGTGAGAGGCTGTGGGATGGCCGCCTCGAGGTAGCGGCGAAGCACCCTACTTATATGCCACAGCGGAGCACTGGTCCACCACGTGTGCGCTATTCGCACCTAACTTTGGATCGAGCTGAGCCGCCCAGATAAGAGGCGTCTGACTTGACGTGTCTGCGGCTTCGAAGGATAGAGTATTACTTCAAAATTAGCATGATGAGTCACGAGGGTACTGCGAGACGAGGACGAGCAACGTTCACACTGGTAGTTCTGTGGTTGCTGATGCGTAGCTGGGACACAATGGCAGTGATAGCTTGACGTCCGCTTCAAAGCCTCTCGGCGCAGCTTGAGGACGTCCATTTCCCCGCTCTCGGGATACGCAATCGGTCGATAGTCGATCCGACATACTGAGATACCCATGATCATTTCTGTAGGAGCCAACACCTCACCCGCCAACCACTTCGCGGCGAGAAATCCAGAGAGGGTGTTCATAGTGCGTTCTTGCCTATAGTACAAACAAACCGTCAGAATCATTCCAAATTTACACAAAGAGCGTTCAGTCACGCACGTATAACCTCCACCACATCTTCCTGCCTCGGGGCGTCCAACACCTCTCTCCACACACGATTCCCTTCCTCCCCCGAGATCGGCTCCACTCCCCGCTCTCCCGCCCCATCTCCCGCACCTACGCGCACGCGCCACCAACACGTCCCTCCCTGCACCCCATGGCAATCATACACAGCGTCACGACAGTGCGCCATCGGAAGAGGCACGGCCGTCGCGAACGCGACGTACCTGAGGTCCGGGAGGGCGGCTGCGAGGCGCGCGGGGAGAGCCGCGGCGGCGCGCGCGCACGGATTGGTGGCGAGGGCGGGGTGGGGCTGGCCGGCGGCGTCGAGCGCGGCGTGCGGTGTGGTCGGGGAATGGGGGGAGAGAGAGGTGGCGTCGCCGAGGGCGCAGGCGAGGGCGGGGAGAAAGAGGCGGAGGTAGGTGATGCGGAGCGGGCTGAGGACGGAGGGGAGGGATTCCTGTGAGATTCAGGGGAAGACGTTAGGGCGGGTAGAGGTGTGGGGTGGGGATGGGGCACGTACTAGCCATTGTGCGAAGTGTTCTTCGAAGCCGCCGTTGGGTGGGTACGAGAACGACGGGTAGACGTGTAGCGAGAGGCAGCGTAGCTCCGGGGCTGCGTCGCTCAGAGACTGTGCCCAGGCATGGTCGTCCGCCTTGAGCGAACGGTACGTATGGAGCCCGAGAGGGGAGATGGTGCGGAGAGCGTCAAAATACTCGCCGTGGCTCGCGAGACCGTCCATGTCATAAAGGTTGCCGGAGTGCAGGTAACGTACGCTAGTAAGTAGCTTCTGGTGCACAAGATGGATGAGGTCGGCATGGCCTATGGAGAGGTGACGGAGGGGCGGAAGGAAGTCGTGGTCGAAGGGGAGGTTTGAGAGGAACGGGCCGACGACAAGTGTGTCGAGGTTAAAGCAGGCCCCCAGAACCGCCTCTGGAAGTGTACCGGCGGTCTTGAAGATTAACCGACGAAGAGAGGGGTGTGGGGGAAGGTGGAATGGCTCTGGGCGGCGGGAGCGCCAGGTTTGTGGTGCGACGACGCTGAGCGCTTGGAGAGTGTTATGGGAGAGAGCTACACCGAAAAGTGGTCCGAGGTCTGGTGGGGAATATACGCGTGCATCGTGGTAGTCGACGTGAAGTGTCTGTAGGGGACCCGATATGTTTTGAATGAGCGGGAGGGCGTCGGAGGTGAACTGGTGTAGTTCGAGGTGGATGAGGTTGGGCATGGAGGCGATGGAAGGCTGGATGCGAATGTCATTATGCAAGAGTGCGGAGAGGTCGAGGCGAAGGTGAGTGAGATTTTGGGATGATTCGAGGACGTCACCGAGAAACTCGGTGTAATCTGCAGAGACGCGTCGGCCCTCCCGCTGAGCGTTGCCGACCTCGAAGGCATTAGAGCCGACAGAGAGGCTGCGAATATGGCGAGGGCGGTCTGAGGGCTCTGTAACGGAGTTCCAGAGCTTGCAGAGTTTCTCAGAGGTGCTGCAATCTATGACCGCGAGCACGCGAGAGGCGGCGATGTCGTGTGCACGTTTAGAGGTGAGGGAGAAACAGAGAGCGTCCGGACCGTGAAGGTAGGAGCAGACATCGTGGAGGATGTCGTAGTTGAGGTCGAGCAAGTTCATGTTGGCTGTTCCAGATGCAAGAAAGAGGGCAGAATTCGCGTGCCGTGGGGAGTAAAAAGGACTATAGCCATCGGAATACGGAAGACCGTCTTTCGAGAGATGGAGGTCGCGTCGGAGTCGAGGTAGCCCGCGACTCGCGCCACTTCTAGCCCACGGCCCGACGGTAGTCCGGCCATTCCGGTAGACGCCTATTCAACCCTACCCCTGTGCTGGGGTTAGGAGAGACCACGTCTGCTCCACGTCCGCACACGCTCGCAGCTCGTACACGTTCCCCAGTGGACACCGCCGCCATCTTTCTTCTACCATGCCCTGCAGTCTCGTTCTCAGTCTTGTTTTCCATTGCTCACCGACCTTGCGTCTTACTTGAACGAACCCAACAGCGTTCTTCTTGACTTGCATCCGCCATGTCTCGCCGTGTCGCGCTCGAGGACATCCGGGCTCTCACGTTCTACAAAGATGCCGACACACTCGCACGCCGCGGAAGACCCATTCCTCAGCTCACATGTGTCGGAAAACCCTGCAACCTGTACCAGCCCGAAGTCGTGAGGTGCACAAGCCTCGGTGGCTCCGGCAGCGACGTCGACTGGAAGGTGCGTCAAACCCTCGTCATGCAGAGTCTCGGTACTTAACTAGATTGACCTTCAGTGTGAGGCCGATCTGCCAGAGTCGCTCAGGTTCGGGAGGGTCGAAGTCTCTTGCGAGGGCTGGGACCGTCCAGGTGACTCCTACGTTCTCACAGGTACGCACGGTCTCCACCGCCACGACTTCGTTCTCCCTGATCGCGCTCTTAGGCTCATGCGGTCTCGAGTACCGTCTTGTACAAGTTCCCAGCGCCTTGCGCGGAGGTGGAGACGAGCCAGTCTACCGTAGCTCCCGGCGTCCGGGGCGTGAGTGTCCGATTTCTGCAGTTGGGTACGCTCGTACTGACTGCACATGCCACACATGCTTCTCAGTGTTCAGCGGGGATCTCGGTGCAGACCTCTTCATACTCGTCTGGTTCATCGTAGCTGGCGTACTTCTTTTCTTCTTCCTCAGGGCTTGTTGGCAAGGACGGAGGTCTCGCACCGGGAACAACCCTCGCCCTCGTCCTCCATACCCCTCGACCCCAGGTGGCGGTCGGTCCTCTGCGGGAGGTGTGCCTCCCAGCAACGACGCTCCTCCCCCATACACCAAGTATCCATCATCTAACCCTCAGGATTCGGGATCAGCTCCGGGAGGCTGGCGACCCGGTTTCTGGACGGGGGCCGCGCTTGGCGGGCTGGGCGCATACATGATGAACCAGCAACAGCAGAGACCAACTCAGACCGCGAGGCCGTACGACTGGGAGACGGAGCGGGAGCGCCCGGGCTGGGCAGCGGCGCGACGTGCCGAGGGGAGCTCGAGGTCGTGGTTTGGAGGCGCGCCGTCGTCGTCGGGTGCGAGGCGGAGGCCGGCGTTTGAGGACTCGGATCGGGGCGAGGGACCGTCGGACTTGGGGCGGATGAGGACGAGTATGGGATTGGGAGGGTCGAGGGTGCGGTGAGCGTGTCTAATTACTGTGTGTACGAAGTAAGAGCAGTAGTTCGACATTGTATGCATGATCTACAAAGTAAAACGAAGGAGTTACGAGACCTGGATAGGATGGGCTAAACGCGTACGGTCACTGGTGACTGTACGCGTCAGTCACGAGGCCGGTCGGCAAAGCCGGTTACAGTCCTCTCGCAAGGCCGCCGCCACCACCACTACCTCGTCTGCTGCGACTGATGTCAACGGCCCTCCACAGCTTAACAAATTGGCTGCGCGAACATCACGTAGAGCTGCACCGAAACGTTCACCTCACTCATAACGAGCGACTCGGCGTACACGTTGTGGCCGATCGCCCGATCCCGCATCCTGAACGAGGTCAGTTCTAAGGTAAAATCGTCTACGTGTTGGGTCTTAAAGTATTGACTTTGTCTTCACAGTGGCGATCATTCCGAAGAGTGCAGTACTTTCCGTGCGCTCCTGCGCGCTATCGACGCACATTACCTGGGTTCCATACGGCCATGGCGCCGTCCTCGCCCTCGCCTTCGCGCTTTATTCAGAGATGTGAGTCGTCCACGTCCTTCTTCGTGGTGTATCCCTCGTCTGACGTGTATAGAATTGTGTGAAGGTTGAGAGGCTCTGAGTCCCGATGGTATGGATATCTCCGCTCTTTACCAGCTGACATCGTACCCATCGCGAGGCTGTGGGGCCATCGTGAGGCGTTCCCGGATGATGAGGATGCGCGCGAGGCGGCGGAGTGGTTGCGGGGCACGGAGGTGCAGCGAGAGCTGCAGGACGAGGATGGATGCCCTCTAATCGTAAGTCTTTCTGGCCTACAGTGCGAGGGAGCTAAACGTTCGCGAGCTGACGATAACGGCCTAGGACGAGATCGACGGGTACTACACTTCGGAAGTGCATCCTCTCCTCGTGGCTACCGGTTTCAAGCCGACAATGCACGGCTTTTTGCATGCATATTCGCTCGTGTGCTCCAGAGCCTTTCTCGTGGACGCGTACCACGGGTTGTCGATGGTACCTCTCGCCGACGCGTACGTCTATCCTTGCGCATTACTCTCCTGCTCTCTTTTGATGTGACGTAGATTCAACCATGTGCACGAGAACCACGTCCAACTCGCGGTACGCCTCCATACCCTTCCGCCTCCGCGCCCTGTCCTGTCTGACACGGTCTACGTCTCCGACAGAGCGAATACGCAGTCTGCCCCTCCTGCGGCTCGCTCGCCGAGTGCGCACACGACCGCGACGACCTTCCCTCTCCTTCTCCCTACCCTTCTGCATCCGATCCCAGCTCTTCAGAGCCCAACCCCGACACCGCAGACATGGTCACCATCCGGCCCGTCCTTGCGGGCGGCGAAGTGTTCAACACGTACGGACCTACTCTAGGGAACGCGGCGCTTCTCGCGCGGTACGGCTTTCTCCCCGCTGCCGAGGGTGGGGACGATGGCGAAGGCGAAGGCGACGGCGACGCAGTAACGTTCGGCTGGCCCGGGTCCGGGCTCGTTCTCGACACTCAGCAAGTGCGTCGTTTCTGTGAAGCAACGGGCGGGAGCGACGCGCGCGAAGTGCTGGAACGTAGCGCGTTGGTCTACTTCCCGGACGAGAATCCGGACGTGGAGGCTGGGACGTCGGAGGGGTTGAGAGTCAACGGGGACGGGCAAGTCTCTGCGGGGCTGTTCGCGTGGGCTGTCGACTCTGCGCTCGTGCATGGCGGCGAGGACTTGAATTTCGGCGCGTCCGAGGGTGGAGTTTTGAGGGCGGCGTGTCGTGCGCTGGTGGAAGCGGAGGCGAGCCTTGAGGGGGAGGAGGGTATGTCGTTCGACGAAGACTGGAATAACGAAGGCGCAGACGTCCTCGTGAGCTTCATTATTGGCACACGTCTCTTCGTTAAGCAGTACGCTGATACTCGCCCTCCTCTACTTACAGGGCCGGAGAGTACTAGCTGGAGCAGCAGACGCACTCATCGCGCTCTGGGACTCACGCACCGCACACATGGGACCCGAGACGCACCACCGCGCAGACGCGGACACGCTCGGCGAGCTTCTAGACGTGAGCGGCAGCGAGTGGTATCTCTGTGCAAGGCTAACTTCTGAGATCGTGCTAGGACCTCCCACCGAACCGACCAAAGACAAGGTTGGCGATGGAGTACGTGCTCGGGGAACGCGCGCTCTTGCGCGCGTGCGCGGCGCAGTGGCGGGATTTGCGGGATGTGCTTGGGGTGTAGTTGTGTAATGAACGGGGGATGGTTCTTGCAATTCCACTTTGGCCTTGCAAGCTTTAGGGTCGTGGGTCTCCCCCTTTGAAGAGGTTTTCTGGCAGAACGATGGGGCCACGATTATATAAGTCTACTCCAGTTCGACCCAAGTAGAGGGGATATAGGTACAGGGTCGAGGTCATTATCGAAACCGACTAGCAGGATCCCACCATCCCCTGTACAGCTCAGATGAGGGCACACCGAAACAAGGCGTTCAGGTGTACCTGGAACCACGATCGATTCTGGTCATAATCATAACGGGTCGTGAGCGTTTAGAGCGCGGGACAGAGGACAGGACAGAGGACAGGTAGCAGATACACATATGCGGGGGCGGGGGCGGAATCCAAAGTGGGTGGCAGCAGCAATGATGATAGTAATGTCGTCAACGTTCACCGAACAAGAAGGGGGTGGTATCGGGGTGTCGCAGGGTTCGGTGAACGCGGAAAGCAAGGCGTCGCAACGGGGGCGTGGTAAACAAGATGAAGCATATGCACACGGGGGTGGGGCCCCGCCCGACGGAAGGTATCGCGGGAGACGGAGAAGAGGGAGGAAGCGGGCGGGGCGGGGGTGGGGGCAGGGACGGATAGACGGCGATAAGGGGAGCAGCGGAGATAGGCGTGCGAAGGGCGACGGGGTGGGGCGGGGAACGAAGCAAAGCACGTACGAACTGGGGGGAAGAACGGTTCGAAATGAAGCGAATAATTTCACATCGAAAGCGGGGAGGTCGTGTAGCGTAGAAGCAGACGGGAACCACTTGGTCGTCAGGAGCCCGCGCGCGGCCTGCGCCGACGCGCTCTATAACCACAAGCACAGTCGTGACAGAGATTGAGACGGAGACGAAGACGGATACGGAGGAAAAGTCCAGGGAAGATGTCCGACGAGATCAGCAGCAGCGTACACCTACACCTACACACGGACAGACGGACGAGCAAGGACCGGGCAAAGCAGCGCGTCGAGAACCAGCCAACGAGTCGTTACGATCACCAGATGGTTTCCTCGCGCAACGGCCGCTCGCCCCACGCCTGCTCCGCACCACTCCGCCACGGCATGCGCGGGAAGTGCACGACCGCGCCCGTGATCGGGTCCGTCTGCGACGTCGTCACGCTCACGTCCGTCAAGCTCTCGTCCGCCGTCGCGCGCGTCCCGGTCGAGGTGACCGTGCCCGCGACCGTCGCTGGGGAGGGGTGGGCCGGCATCGGAATCGGGAGCGCAGAGGAAGGCAAGACCTCCTCTTGCCCGTGCCCGTGCCCGTGCCCACTGTACGACGGGGGCGGGGACGCGGAGGGGAAGCCACGGCCGGGGAAGACGGCGGAGAGCGGGGGCGAGCCGACCTCGCCGACTTCGCCGTGGCGCCGGCCGGGGCGGTGGTCGTCGAACGAGATCGAGTTGGAGTGGACGAGCGACGCGCCGCTGCTGCCTGTGTGCCCGCGCGAGTGCGAGTTGCTGCTCCCGGTGTGCCCGCGCGAGTGGCTGCGCGCGGAGCGGGACGAGGCGCCTGCGGATCCGGAGGGGCTTCGGGAGGCGTAGGGGCTCAGGTGGGAGCGGGTCGAGTGTAGGGAGCCGCGCTCGGACTGGAGGGCGTCTCGTGGCTGGACGACAGTAGGCTGATGTAGATGATTAGCATACTTCGTCACTGGAAGGGACTTAAAAACACTCACCACTCCAAACGTCAACCGCCGCGCGTCCGCAGGCGCAGGCCTCGAGCCCCCAGCAATCGTCCTCCACGTCCCGTCCGCAGCGGGGGGCGCATCCTCCAACACGTCGATACTAACACCAGACGTGCCGTCCGTCATCGGACTCGGAGAGCTGCTCGCGTGCGAGTCGCGCCAGACGGACGGGTTCGGCAGCCCGGGCGGGAGCATCCTCGAGATCGACGCGGCGCTGAAGGGCGACGCCGGCCGGGGCGCGGGCATGTCGAGCACGTCGAGGTCAGACTGGTACGCGACGCCTTGGACGGTGTTGTGTGCGCCCGAGCCCGAGCCGGAGCTCTCGCTGTATGCGCTTTCAGGCGACTCTGGGGCGCGGTGCACCTCTTGCGACAGCGGGGACGGCGCGGGCAAGTGCGCTTGTGGGACGGTAGGAACCGGGGGCACGGGCGAGGGGTTCGACGAACCCTGCGTAGACCGCGTACCCATCGAGCTCCCAGGGCGCGACTGCGCGTCGAAGAAGACCGTGTTCCCGCTCGCGGCACTCGCCGCGCTCACGGAGGAGACCGGCCGCTCGCCCGTCGCGCCGACGCCCACCCCGAGCCCGAGCCCGACGCCAGAATCGTACCGCACCCGCCGCCCGAAGCTGTCCGTCGTCGGGCTGGGGCCCGCAGAGAGGCGCGCGGCGAACGAGCTGGGGCGTGTCGGGGAGCCGGGCTGCGAGCGCGA
Organism: Grammothele lineata; assembly: GCA_002150815.3. Taxonomy (NCBI): domain Eukaryota; kingdom Fungi; phylum Basidiomycota; class Agaricomycetes; order Polyporales; family Polyporaceae; genus Grammothele; species Grammothele lineata. The sequence goes on along the minus strand of NDFF03000217.1, from coordinate 38,583 downwards.
GTGCGAGCGGGCGTGCCGGGGCGGGGTGCGCGTGTAAGTGTCCGCGGGGTCTTCGCTGGTGGGCACGGGCTGCACGTCGGGGTGCGCGCCGAGGAAGGACATGCGCTTGAACCAGCTCATGCGCCCGAGGCTTGCGAGGCGGTCGAGCCCGAGCACGCCCACTCCGGTCGTGGCGCCGGTGCTGGTGCTGGCGCCGGGCGTGGCGAACGGCTGGACTTGGTTCACACGCACGCGCCGGGCGGTGAGGAGCTCTGCGCCCTCGGGCTCCTGGACGTCCGTCGCGTTGCTGCCGACAGACTTTTCGGACATGACCGACTGCGCGGCCTTCGATTTCTCTGAAGCAAGAGAGGGGTGGGAAGACGGGCGGGCGCCGGCGACACCGAAGCCTGTGAGCGGCGGGGGCGGAAGCAGGGGCGATTCGTGGATGTCGGGGGACCTGCGCTCGACCATCCGCACGCTAGCATACGCCGGGACGTCCGAGGTCTCCTCGTCGAGGCGCATTTGCACGTCGCGGGGGATGATGTGTTGAGTCGGTTTGGGGCCGGAGTGATGCGTCGAGACAGAGCCCGTGCGTGCGATCGCGGGAAGGCTGACTAGCGTGTCGGTATCTGTACGCGTCTGCGCCATCTCCTCAGCGCTGGGGAGGCTGCGCCTTGTGAGGAACGGATCCGCCTCGTCGCCGCTACCGCGGGGAGACCCTTCGCCTGGAGAGGGGGGATTGCGGAGATCTTCGGGGTCCACCATCTCCCAGCCAGTCCAGATCGGCAGGTTGCTTTTGCCTCTACGAGCAGAGAGCAAAGTCGTGGACCTGTTCCAGAAGCTGGACGACGGCTCTCCATCGTGCGGTGTGCGGCGACGGGCCCTGAGTAGGAGGAAGATCACAAGGGCGAGGATGAGGAGGATGAGGAATCCGAGCACGCCTCCAAGAATTGCACCCAGCGTAGAGGGCGAAATGCCATGGGAAGAACCGCTGGAGGCCGTGGGAAGGGCGGTCGTCGATGAGGACGTTGCAGAGGAAGAAGCCGAGGGTGATGTCGACTGGGATGTGGAAGAAATGGACTGCGACGTTGGAAGGGAAGTCGCTGAGGACGAAGTGGTGGGTGGAGGAGTTATAGCGGAAGTAGTGGGGGAGGAAGAGGGTGTCGCAGAGGTAGAGCTAGTGGAGGTAGTTGGAGGGGGCGTCAAGCCACCCCATGTCCAGACACCGTCGGTACCCAGAGGTATCTAGAGATTGTGCGTGTCAGCGCATTTAACCGGGCATACAGAAGCGATGAAAAGGCCGAGCACAATCGCGACGCGCGCCGGAAGACGACAATGGTCCCTTCAGACATGCAGACGCCTCTTCGCTAACCCATGTCCCGCACCAGCACATCTCAATGAAGCCAAAGAAAGGGGGAAACGATCTCCGCGCTGTTACTTGCGCGTAACGCCGGCGCGGCGATGAACGGCGTAGCACGAAGAGTGGAAGCGAATAGGGAATGATCGCCATCGTGAGCTTGCAAGGCTTGAAAGTATCGACGAGCACGAGACCATCGCCCTCTCCCCTCCGGCAGCGCACGAGCGTCGTTGCGAGCATAGTGGAAGAACTGAGAAAAGGACGACTCACACTGGGCCCAAAGTATGTCAGAGGAAGCTGGAGAGTCGTGGACGAGGTGGAGACGCTGCCATCGGGGAGGGTGATGACCGTCGTGGAAAGGGTAAGCCACGAGGGCAGGACCTGGGTCGGCGCGGCCATAGGCGTGCGTGGATCGTCAACGGGACGGAGAGGGGGATGGCGTTAGTAGAGAACGTGGGGGGTGCGTGGATGCTGTCGAATCGAGTACGAATCCAGTAAGCTTCTAATCCTTACTGGGAAAATGCGGCTGAGAAGCTTGAGCGACGTACAGTTATTCTGATTTTCTGGGGTCAGACGGGACGAGCCTGTGCTCGTGTCGGGGAGTCTGGAGGAGGGGGAGGGCGGGAAGAAGGAATTAATGGGAAGAGGTGGAGGAGGAGGGAGGAGGAAGGGAGCGCGCCTCGAGCCGAGACGGGCAATCGCTGTTCAACTCCACGTGCCTAGTAGACGCCGGCGTCGCGTTCCGGCATTCGCCGGGCAGCCGGTATGTATGTGTTGCGCCACCGCAGGCTGCACGAAGAGACGCGAGCGACAAATGAGGCTTACCTTTGCCTTTGCGCTCTTCTTCTCGACGCCGTCGCGGCATAGAGACGGTTCTTTGTCCGACAATTTGCTCCGCCGCCGCCACGAGATCGACAGCACGCTGCTTTGAACGTCGGGCTCGCGGGTCGCGATGCTGCATGACCCGTGGGAGGCGTCATCACGCTGAGATGACGGTATGGCTTCGGCGTGGTGCCCGCTGCCCCCGCGGTCCATTTAACGCGACGACGACGACGACGACATCCTCCGCTCCGCCATCCCCGCCGCCCCCGCCGCCCCCGAGATGTCCAACTTTGTCGCCCTCGACGTCTTCGCCGCCATCGGCGTCCTCTCCGTCATCCCCTGGCTCTACCGCGGCGCCTCCTTTGTCTGGCTCTACTTCCTCCGCCCGACGTCTATTAAGAAGTACCTCCACGGTGCGGGCCCCTACGCCCTTGTCACCGGCGCGACGGACGGCATAGGCAAGGCTACCGCGGCAGAGCTCCTGCGCAACGGTTTCAACCTCGTCATCCACGGCCGTAATGAGGCCAAGATGCAGAAGGTCGTCGAGGAGCTTCGTGCTCGCGTGCCCGAGCGTGCTAGTGCCGACATCCGCTACTTCCTCGCGGACGCATCGGACGGGGGTCTCGATTTCAGCGCAATGATCGAGCCCATTAAGGACTTGCACATTACCTACGTGCTCCACAACGTTGGAGGTTCCGACTTGAGTCCTGAGAGGTGAGTAATGGCCAAATGCCTCCGCGTTTCCCAATTTAGTCTCCCCTATATTGCTTGCGTTTGGTCCTGTTCCTGACGCCGATGGGTCTTTTCCTAGGCTCGACGAGCGTTCAGAAGAATACATCCTCAGCGTCTTCAACAAGAACGCCCTCTTCTCCCTCTTCCTCACCCGCGTCCTCCTCCCCCACCTCCGGCGCGCCGCCGCGTCCGGCCCCGTCCTCGTCTCCTTCACCGGCTCCATCGCGTCCGACATCGCGCCCCCGCGGCTGCCGATCTACGCCGCCTCCAAGGGCTTCCTCAAGTCGCTCGTGCGCGGGCTGGACAACGACGAGCTCTACTTCGACAAGCCGACGGGCGTGCGCTTCTCGTACCTCTCCGTCGGCTCCGTGCACTCGGACAACCACGACACGCCGATGCAGCCGAGCCTGCGCACGCCGACGAGCGAGGCGTTCGCGAAGACGATCATTGCGCGCTCGGGGACGGGCCGGATCGTCATCCCGTACGTGATGCACGCGGTCATCTTGTATTTTACGAGCAACATCATGCCGGACCGGACGTTGGACGGCTTGAGCGCGGAGGAGATGAAGGGGCTCATTGTGGAGGCGAAGCAGGCGAAGGCCGCGACGTCGTAACTGGGGTTCAGGGCTGAGGGAGGTTTGGTGAGGTTTTGCTGCAAGTCTGTCTTTCTTGTTGTGCCACTTGCTTGTACTCTGATAGCACCCCGGACAATGTTCTCGCTCCCTGCTCAAGATATTGAGTGACAGATCCACTGCCAGGCCGGACAAAGCCCGGGTGGATATTATCAATGACGTCGAATGGAATATTGTACTATTCGGACGAAGGTCGCGCTGTCATCAGTGGTATCAACGTCGGCTGACGAGATACCCCGTGCCCGCAAAGAGCATTATTGCGCAGCCTGCAATCGCTGCACGGGATGCTGCACCCAGCTCGTGTCCCACTGCACCCGGACCACGACCGGGATGCTTTGTCGTCCGGCGTCCACTCCCGAGCTTCACGCTCCAGAGTGGCCCAAGACGCGTCCTAGTACCGCAGCCTTCTATCGTCGCCCGGGGTACGCATCCGCGGGGCGCTGCTCATGAACCAGCACCTGGGAAACGAAGACCTCAACACGGACGACAGCGCCTCCGCGGATGACAGCGGGGCGTCTTCGCGCAGGCGCCCTTGCCCATGCTCAAATGCCCGCCGTCTCGAGCCCGAGTGCGCCCCATATGCCGGCAGCAGCCCGAGGGTCCTAGTCTACCCCGCGTCCGTGCCCGCGCCCGCGTTTGAGTTGTCCGCCATTATGTCTAGCGCTGTGGCCTCGACACCGCTCAGCTCGGAGATCATTGGCACGTTCGTTGCGCTCATGTAAGTGTTTTGGTTGTTTTGTTGTGATATGGGTTTGGGGACTGACTTGATGTGTGGGACGGACAGCATGTACGGTATGACGATCGACAAGAGCTATCGCTATTTCTCTAGATACCCCAAAGATAGGCTGAGCCTCAAGCTGACTGTAAGCCCTTATTCCCATGTACTCTTAAATGGCCGCACTTGCTAAACGCCGCTTCTTGGTCATGATAGGTTGCTACGCTCTCGTACGCCGAGCTTCTAATCTCTCTAGTCATATGCGACTGATATTCCGACCCCACTCGCACGTCTCTAGAATATTGAGCACAGTCCACGCCGTGTTCGCAATGCAAGTCTGGTACGTATCACGCTTGTATCGCCAACTGGTTGATCTCGACATCAATTCACGATTCCCTCCTTCAGCTATCATATATTCACGAACAAAACGGTCACGGTCGTCCTGAGTCTGCCGACAGTCTTGGTAAGCAGCGTGCATTCGTCGTATCGTAAAACTCGATTAACAGAATGATGTCTATGACAGCTGCTGCCGCTTGTTTCAGTGAGGTTGGCCCAGTGGATTCGTTTGTTTTTCGCTCATACGGATTCGACAGACTTCTGTGGTGTCTACGTCCCACTTGTGAGCTTGGAGAGACTCTGCTAAGCCCGAAATCTGACCATCTTTCCTTAGCTTCTTCATTCGCAGAGTTCACACGCGTGAGTTTCGATTTTTCGCATCGGGACTACACTCAAATCAATCTTTGTCCCTGGCCTATGATCATTAGTTGAACAAGGCTCAAGGATAACTTCGCTTTTTATGGTAACGATTTACTTTGCTTCTCATCAATCATTCCGTCATTGACATTGATAACCCTCAGGGAACGGCGTTCATCTCAATATTCGGTAGGTGTCCAGCCTGGACGAGAATCGACAAGCTGATGATCGAATCCACCCCCGTCCTCCAGCACTACAAATCAGTGAGCGTCCCACCATTTTTATCCGTGCTAAGGTTGACACACTTTCTAATCAGCTGGCACCGTCTATGCGTGAGGTTACCGCCCCCACGATGCGAGAACCCCCGGTTTGCTCATCTCGAAGTTGCTTCCCAGCTTCAAAGCCGGCGCGAACGTATTCAATCCCTCCGTTGTGCGTATAGCACATTGCGAGCGCGCTCGTTATATATCCCGACTTACGACCTTCCTCTGTAGATCCTATATCTCTCTCAGCTCGTGGTCATCGTCTTGATCGACCTCTACCTGATGTATAGACTTGTCAGCTACTTGCGAAGAGCTAGAACAGGTATCCGAAGGTCAGCGCCTCCGTTCGAGAAATAGCGTGTGTTAGGCCGACTGATGCGGTCTGTGCAGCACGGACACGATGATCAATCGCATCATCTCCTTTTCTGTCAACACTGGTGAGCACGATACGCAAATTTCTCTCGAGACTTGACGCATATGTCGCCTATAACAGGTTTTGCCAACGTGTGCGTCTGTTTCCGACAGGAAATCACTGATAATCGTTCCTCAAGTATCTCACTAGTATTCTCGCTACCACTACATTTGTGCTGGTAAGCTACCTTTATGTCCACAACTGCCAGATGACTTTACTCAGAGCGTATTACAGATCCTTAGCTCGTCGGAATCGCTTTTCCTCCCCGCCTTCCTGACAATGCCCCAATGTAAGTTGCCCAGCAACATTCTGACACGCGCACCCACCCTGACCTTCAGCTTCCCAGTCGACGCCAACGTAGTACTAGCAGCGTTAGTGGCAACATAACTCCAGCTCGCTGCTTCACCTCCCCGCTCACGAGTTCCGACCATCACGGCCTTCATAGCGTCAACTCACGCCACTCACTAGTCGACCGCGGCTCGCACGGGATCGAGATCGTCTCGCTCAACCTCGACGTCGCTGCTCCGGAGCAACACCCGCACAACGCGTCCATCGCATTCGCGCGGAGACAGGGGGAGACCGAGATCAGCCTCGAGGCGGTCACCCGGGAGACCCAAGTCCAGCTTCGTTGTCTCCCTAGTGCGGAAGAGAGCGATAGGCAGGTACGTCACTCTCTCTCAGCAGGTGGTGTGCTCTTTCGTCTGCGACTTCGTGGCTGACCGATCCGTGCGCAGAGCACACGCAAGCAGGCCCTGGAAGTCTGAATAGGGTTTGTCGGGGCAGTGTATTCTATTGAACTGCGGAGATTATGGCACCGGACGGCTGGTACGGTGCGACAATGCTGCGTGTGTGTATATTAGGAAGGTATATCATGGACACCAAAACTCTCAGCTCAGGAAGATATTCCCGCCCGAACGGAGGTTCTTCAGTCTGTGCAAGATGTATTAACCAGCAAACTCACCTGCCACAGTCGCTCATTGGGGGATGATGCGTTCAATATCTTGTACCGAGTGAGCACTCAAGTTCCCACTTCGACACTGCGGACTAACGACATATTACAATTATCCGGCGCTCCTTCTCTGTCAGCCTCACGGCAAGCGTTCTATCCAGCCCTCGAGCGCAGCATTCTCACCCTAGAGACGGTCCTCGAACTGCATCTAGCACCTCGTATCGAAGCCGAGTTCCTCTCAGAGTCGCAGGTCCTCGCACCAGTACGGCAGGCTCTGCCATGGCTGGTAAACGGAGTTCACAAAGTGAAGACTGCGGTCTTTCAAGTCACTTCGGTAGCAGATATCAGAAACCGCCATGGCCGCAAGCGGTACCATCGGGCGGTCAACCTTCGCTGCACAGAGCCGAGACCGCCCAGTCCCTCCTCTGGGAGCTCACACTTAAGGCTTTCTCGCCTAAGAGTCCACTACCCAGTCGGATGAACGAGAGCGGCCCAAGACCGCGTCGATGCCTCACAGCGCCGAATGCGGACACAGCGCTCAGTACAAACAAAGTTGGGGAGAAGACGGTCCAAAATATCCGAGCTTCGATGGCGCCTGACAGTTGCCGATGTGCTCAGCTTCTAAGCTTCTGTGTTCCACGCGTTCACAGGCGCACTCGCAGCCGCTCAAATACTGGCCGTCTGTGCTCAGCGGCGGCGTTCAGCCCACGTCCCGACTACTTCCGCATCGTCGCCCCTCATGGCAGACGCCGTAGGTTCGACGCCCCTCGGCGCAGAGATTATCGGAACGTTCATTGCACTGGTGTAAGCATCCTCTATGCTGCTTCTTTGCTTTATCTGTGGACATACTGACTCCTACGGTTTTGGTTCCGTTTTAAGTTTGTACGGGATGACGGTCGACAAGACCTATCGCTATTTCTCCAGATACCCGAAAGACAAGATAGGCCTGAAGCTTACTGTGAGTTCAATCCTCGTTCTGTATGCACAAGTAGGAGCATTGACTGACCACCGCTTCTCATAGATTGGGACAATCTTGTGGGTCAAGCTCCTCAATCAGCGACTCATGTCTGACATCCGGGGTTCTATTGTACATATCTAGCCTACTGAGCACAGTGCATGCTGTATTCGCCATGCAAGAGAGGTAGCGACTATTTACTCCTGCGCAGAGGCGACACTATACACTGACATCGGCACGATTCAGCTACTACATATTTACGAAGGATACTGTTTCTTCTTTTCTAAGTCTACCTACCACACTGGTGAGTAGCGTACATCGTATCGCCGCCTGAAGTGTTGCTGATAGGAAGCTCATTTCAAGTTGCTACCGCCCGTGTCTGTGCGTTTCAAACGTCTTCGAATCCGCAAAGGATGTTCGTTCACCGTAGCGTCTCAGATTTACGCGGTTTCCGCATCGCATTTGTGAGGTCCAGCAATCCTCTACTCCGTTCAAAGACTGATTGGCCGTAATCAGCTTCTTTCTACGCAGAATTCACGTGCGTGAGTATTACAAGTTCTTCCCCTTGAGAGGTACCGCAACGAGCTTACCACGTGCGCTAGTTGAGAGGGGTTCAGTCACAACATTGTACTTTATGGTGCGCATACATTCAACATTCTTCCATGCTTTCGATGCTGACCCTCGACAGGGTGCGGCATTCATCTCGATTTTCGGTCGGTTTTATCAATATCCATAAATGAGAATCGGACAATCGTGACTAATCATTTGACTCGCCGCGCGCCGCCATCTCAAGTTCTACAAACAAGTGAGGGTTTTATGACGCGTTAAGTCAGGTCGCCGCTGATTTGAATCAATCATACACCACTCAGTCGGGACGACATATGCGTGAGTACCTTACAACTATACCGTTAGCAGAAATGACCCACGTTGGCAGATGCCTATCAGCTTTAAAGCCGGTGAAAATGTCTTCAACCCAACCGTCGTATGTGAAGTTTCTTACGAAGGAGCAACTATGGTAACTAACATTCTACGACTCTTCAGATATTGATTATGTGTCAGCTCGTGATAGTCATTATCATGGACCTCTACCTTGTTTATAGGTTGCTCAGCTACATGCGAAGAGCGCGAACGGGGATTCGGAGGTATGGGAAATGCCAGTTCACACATATTCTAACTCATACTACGCGAGGTAGCACCGATAGATTGATCAATCGCATAATTACGTTCTCCGTGAACACAGGTCAGTAGCGTACGCTACGCCGCTCTCAGTATCTTTGTGGGGCTGAGCCCGGCTTCTGAGAATAGGCCTACTCAATATGTGCGTTCCTTGTTGACAGGATCGCACAACCGTGGCGTTAAATGACCGGAGGATGACTCCAGGATCTTGGCGGCTACTGCTTTCGTGCTAGTGAGTGCCTCGAACCTCAGAGAAGGCTGACTTACTAACCTCCCGCGTGTAGATCCTCAGCTCGAGCGAGATGCTCTTTCTTCCAGCGTTCTTGATGATGCCTCATTGCAAGTACCCAGCGATACCCTAGCAAATGCTCTTACTCACCTCGATCTTACGTTTCATGTGCATAGTTGACGCCAACGTAGTCCTAGCAGCGTGAGTGGCAATCGGCTACCTATTATTTAAACCTCCTTACGGCGACGGACGCTTACCAACGCTTCAGCGTGAATTCGCGCCACTCGCTGGTAGACCGCGGCCCCTCGCGCGGAATTGAAATCATTTCCTTGAACCTCGACGTAGCGATCGACGACCAGCATCCACGGAACGCGTCTCTCGCATTTGCGCACAGGCCAGTGCGTACCTCCTTGACCTAGGGCTTCGAATCCCAGACTTAACGTGGCGTTTGCCTTCCCGACTCGGCAGGAGACGGATGTTAGCCTCCAAGTCATTGCAGAGGTTCCCATTCAGGTTCAGCTGCAGGGTTCAGATGATGGCGACAGACAGGTGCGCTCGAAAGTCCCAAGACATTGATTCGTAACTGACATATTCTTACCACCCCATAATCAGACCACGAGGAAGGAAGACGTCATAAATATGTGATAGCCCGAAGGATAGCAGCATATGAGCTTTAGTACGTTGTAGAGGTCTCGATCTGTGAGATGTAGTCATGTACGTTAGACGGTATACCTTGAGCATCAAAGCCTCTATGTACACGTTCTTGGGGCACTGTGAGTTACACGAGTTACGAGGCATTCAGTATTCTTTGACGCGAAGCTAACTTTGTTATGATCCCGCCACTGAAAACCCCCTCGACGCTCTGTTGTTTCCTCACTAAGAAGCTCACGGCAGACGTTGCAGCCATCCCTCGAGTGCAGCGTTCACCCCCGCAGGGTCCTCGAGCTGCACCCAGTGACCCGTGTCGAGTTCGACCACCTCCCTGTGCGGAGCGTACTTGTCGAAGTGCGGCAAGCTCCGTACGGGCTGACAGACGAAGTCGCGCTTCGCCGCAATGTAAAGCGTGGGTTTCGTAACGTGCCACGCGGCCTCGGGGAGAGCTGACAGCGGTCCGAAGTATACCCAGACGGATCTCGTCAGCTTTATCCGCCCCGTGACAAGAGCGTGTATGAGGGGCAGATCCGCACCTTGGTGATCAGTGAGATTGACGTTGTTGTGGTAGACTTTGTAGTAGTTCATGGCCGACGCGAGCCCATTGCGCGCGAGCGTCTCCCGCATGGTCGCGTATTCCTGTAAGTACGTGATAGCGACGAACGCGGTTAGCTGAACGTATCATGGAAAGAGAGAGGGGGAGCGCTGTGGATCGCCTGGCTTACCTCCGAGGTAAGCCACGGCGCGTACCCTGGCCTTGCGTTGGCCATGACGCGCTCACGGAGCACGCCCACCGGGCAGAGGGTTTCAAACCAGTTCTCAGGCGTAGCAGGGTACGCGTGCTCGAGGAAGCTGTCCAGCTGTCATCGAGGCCGCGCGTCAGTTTGCCTCGGGCACGGAGATAGCAGCCTGGAAGGGGAGGTCATGGGAAGGACGGACATTTTTCTCACAAATCGCGGGCGCGTCGGGCGCGGTAAAGAACTTCTGGTAGCCGAGCACTTCGCTGCCGGTTCTCTGCTTGAGCGTCGTGAGGACGACGTCAATGTCGAAGTGTGAGGGGTTGGGCGGGAGGTATCCTAGAGCGAGCCAGGTAAACGCGCGGAAGCGACCCTGGTAGTGGTGTACAAGGCTGGAAAGGATTGCAGATCCCCTGCGAAGAAAGCGGTCAAGTCAGCTTTGGACAACCACAGGAACGAAAAAAGCGAAGCGCTGTAGTACCAGTCATGCCCGATCCCGATGACAACTTCCGGTTTCTCTACGTCGAGGATGTCGATGAGATCATCCGCGAGGAGCTTCCAGCGGAACTCCTCCTGATTGACCGGTTTAGACGTTCCTCCGTACCCGAGGCAGTCGGGGACAATGATTCCGAACCCCTTTGGCTCAAAGTAGGCGACCTGACGCGCCCAATCAAGGGAGCTAGAGGGGAAGCCGTGGATAAAAAAGAGAGTAGGCCTCCCCGAAGCGGCAGGAGAAACGTAATAGCGGTAAGTGTGGCCGCGTCGAACGGTACAGGCCTTGAATTTGGATGTGTCCATGTCAAAGTCAGAGGATAGCTGTAGGAGAGAGGTATCGGAGACAATCATTAGAGGTCGACCTTATAGCGCATACTGCGCTTGCGACATACCACAGCACTGGGTTACAAATCCCCTTGGAAGTCCGGAGCTGGGAGCACCGGTAACAAGGTCGGCGCCTTCCTGGCGGCTCTCTTCCGCGAAGCGACCTTCCAATCGTCTCATGATCGCCTTCGGTGGCCGAGTAAAAGGATGTAACAAATTTCAGTATCAGAAGGAGGTTGTCCAAGAGGTAATGCAACGAAACCCTCAACCAGCGACTTTTGAGTCCTGTTCCGCAGATGGGCGGTATATGCGACTTAGCCACAATGTTGCTCTCAATGCCGACTACATCACTGGGCGTAGAATAGTGAGACGTAAACAAGAACTTAGGAGCCTTTAGCAGAACTCAATTGCAACGCGTCAAGTTGGAGCGCACTTACGCCGCGTGGGGAACATGACTTCGATCCGGCTTGTACTTCTCCGTGTTCTGCTTGGGAGGTGAGAACCTCTGATACCTGTTCTAGAAGGTTAAACTATAGCCCATAATAATGAACAGAATCGTGTGTCCGCCTCGTGCTTGAAGCGTGAAGCTGGAAGCTAGAAGTTGAACGTTGAACATGTACAAAAGCTCAAGTTCCGGCTATAGGCGTCTAATTGGTGCCCTGGGGAGAGGCGCCCAAATTATCTGCTCACGTCATCAAAACGCGTCCTCATGGACTCCTCAAGGAGCCGAGTCCGCCCGCCTCTTCTAGCCCGACTCCGCGGCCTTTACATGGTTCGCTGGCCTAGTTGAACTGTCTGACGCTCGATTTCATATGTGGCAAATTGTACAAAGTGGTGAGTACTAAGCGCCGACACTCTCGGGATGATTCAACCGTCGCCGCCGCCGCCGTCGGACAAGTTCTTTCGCACCGCGTTGGCCACCGGCAGGTCTGGTTTAGTCTGAAGGGGAAGCGTGGGAGGTAATTCCAGGTCTAAGCTTCTCTGTGCTCATACTGAAGCTACTCACGAATACTAGTAGCATTGTTTGCAGCCCTTCGGAAGCCTCATTACACATACAGTGCTCAAGGTGCCAAGTTCCCTGTGTGTTCCAAGCAAAGCTAGAGATCGTGAATGAAAGACGTCGTAGTGGATGTGAGAATGTGGCTCGTATCTGCCTGGTGGAAGGCTCCCCGGCGTTCTCGGTGTCCGTGTCCGCAAGGCGACCATCAACTTCGACGTCAAGAGGGGCGATAGAAGGATCATTTGCCCACGACCTCATCATGTAGCTGGCACATTCCAACAACATTCTGAAGCTGGCAGCAAGTGTCACAGATGGCTCATGCTCGAGACACGTCCAAACGTACGCTATTGTGTCTCAGTGTGTTCACAATGAAGAACTACACAGTAACGAGCGGTTTGCCTTAGCTTCACCGCCGATCACTGTCATTGCTTCCTCTTTCTGCAGTACATTTTGTTCACACCCCGTGTGGGTTTGAGAGGCCATGCGCACGAGAAAACGGAGTCTGCGGCTATCGGGGCTGTCGTTCTCGCAAATCAACATACCGTACATTGTGTTGTTCCACCTAGGCCGTAATGCGCAGAAGAGAAGGTGGCGGTTCCTCGAGCCTGTGCACCGTTGGCACGCGCAATCTGACGACGACACACAGCAGACTCAGACTGATCCGTGTCCATAGCACATATGTAGCGCGGACCTCCGCCTCGACCTAGCCGACGCCATCCCCTCCTTCATGTCCCTCCCTTCTGGCTCCGGTCCTGCGACCCCCGGACAAGCAGTGCCTGCGTTGGCCCTGGTGGCACCGCCGCTCGGACAGGGCGTCCTTTTCGTTGGGTCGTTCTTGGGTGTCCTGTGAGTGCAGTACTTACTCCTGCCCTAGTCTTGAAAACGCTAACGTGATACTCTCCGACGCAGACTCTACGGCCTGATTCTACATCAGGCTTACCGGTATGCGCGCACTTTCACTTCAGACGCGTCGTACATCAAGATGCTGGTTGGTGGTTGTTTTGACTCGATTATCGACCACCCGTACCCCGATATCCTGACGACTTCGGCCGCTTGCAGGTCATCGTTGTAATGTGAGAATCCTCATATATTGCATTCAGCTCTCTACCACCAGTATCTGATGACTTGACAGGTTGTTGCAGACGATGCATGTGGTCCTCACGATCCATAGCAGGTAAGAGCCTCCTCCTTTTCTTCGCGAATGTTCGGATTCATTGTCGATATAACAACTCACAGCTATTACTACCTCATCCTGAACTACTACCAACCCGAAGCACAGTTGCACGGAGTGTGGTGCGTGATACTCAGGACCTTGGGTCAACTAACGTACTGAAGTTGACTACGCGGCGTCGCCCTGCCGGTTCTTTAGGTCGTTAGATGTAATTATATTCCCTTAAAACGATGCGTTTCGGTACCAACTAACCTTCTTGCTCAAAGATATGGCCGTTCATCTCAGTGCGTTGGCTTATAGTAAGCAGTATTATTCCGGCTTTCTGAGTGCTTTTTAGGGGCTTTCCATGGTCGCTTCTCAAATGTGAGCGTACATTCCATCTGCGCTCTTCACCCAGTGCTCAAACCGGCTCTCCCCAGCTTCTTCGCTCGTCGCGTCTCCTTAGGTGCGTTCCTTCCCCATGGCTAACACCTATGTACTCATCGTTCAACGAACCTAGTCGGTTTTCGCTATCGCCTCATTGCTTGGCTCTCCGTAAGTAAAGTGCAGTACGCCCCTCATCTTTCGCCTCTCGCTCACGTCGAGCCACAGCTGTTCTTTCTTGTAGGGGAAGTGGGTGTTGTCGCAGGTTCGTTCGCAGCTTCCCAAGTCCCTCTGAACGCTCGTTGAACTTGTATCCAAGCTGGATCTTCCATAGCGTAAGGCACCATTTCGTTGGTCGATGCATGTGTTAGCTGCTCACATGTATCTCAAGGTTCTTGATGGATGCGGGCCGAATAACTCCGCAACTAGCCATCATCAACGTGAGGTCCAAAATGTTCATGTAGCGGTTCACGAATCCTGAACGATGCTCGTAGACTTTAAACGCTATTGCAGCCGGGTTGGCTGGGATCGGTGATGTACTACTCACGTTCGCCATTATCTTGGCCCTTCGGCAGGTTCATGCGTCGCAAAGAAGGTTGGTCGTGCGTTATTTGGGCGTATAACCGTTCCAGCTTATGCCACCCTTAGCAACGCGAAACCCGAGTCTTCCCTCGATTGGTTCCAACTGTTCTTCATCAGCTCGGGTACGTGTCGAAGACTCGAATTCCATATCTTCTCAAGTGACTAGACACTGATTTTGCGCTAGGCCTACTCACATGGTGAATTAGTTTCCCCGATGATAGCTTCGAATATTAGTGCGTACCATGGCCTCACTAATCGTATTCCGTAGTATCTTCAATTTCTTCGCGTTCATGGTGGTAAGTTGCTTTCGATAACTCTTCATACGTCGTGCAATGATGCTAATTATATTCCAGAACTTGGTGATACCTGATAGTTTCGGCGGTGATACACTCAACATCATCACCACCAGACGTATGTTCCAGCCTTCGCTTCGTTCGCCACTCAGACAGCCTGAGAGCTGACTTCTTCGGACAGTATACACGATATCTTTGCTCACAGTGTAGGCGTCTGAGCGCGTTATTTACCTCAATTATACTCACTTTACTTCAGGCTAATGTCGCGAGAGATGAAAATGGCGGGCATGGAGGTCTTCGTCGACGGAACATCTCCATTCATTCTCTCGAAGGCGAAGCGGTTGGCGGATAAGGAGTTATGGAATGCGCCGCAGGTATACATACGCCCGCTCGCATCACTCGTAGTCACGCTTACATACCGCTCTCTGCATGAATAGCTGCCCGGAAAGGACGAGCACAAGGAGATCGAGGTTGGGGTGATTGTTGATCAGACAGAGGACGACGAGTACCTGAGGAAGAAGTACGGGCAATTGGTATGAGCGACTGTATATTGCGGTGATGAGAAGTATACCCCATCAAGACAAATGCGGTGGCTATTTGTATTGTCTTCGGAATTAGAATATGCTAGGAGGACTCGGAGTGCTCAGTGCGAAACACATGCACGGCGTTGAAGGCTCCGGGCTAGGGCTACCGAGCGCCTCCGGCCGTGGCCGGGGTTAGGGCTTGGAGCCACGTGCGCTTACGACAACGCGACGCTGGACCAACGCCAGACTCGTCCTTCTTTCTCTTCCGTTCGTCAAGCGCGCATCGCGCGACTTTCTCCTATACAACTCGTGCTAAACTCTGCATGGCGGATATAGACGACTTCTCGCGTACTCTAATCCCCACATGCATGCCAAGTTGGAGCAGAAGCCTCGGTGTTCCCGCGCATATGTACCCTACAAGAAGCTGTCGCAAAGCCCACGCTATTTATCAAGCTTCTGGACTGCCAAGGTGCGCAACTGAGGAAGTCCTGCTCCGTTTGTGAGAACTCCTAACGATTCTCTCAGGGTTGATACGAGCACCGAGCAGATGGAGGCTTGCATGGGATATCCGAGTCATGGCACAGCCCCTCGCAACGATCGCCTACCCGACTGTTATTCAATGGTCGAGCACGCCGATCATGAGAGGCAGCCTTCGGTGTCGAGCATAAACGATTCCCCTCCCGATGCTTACTGTTTCGCCGTTTATCCGTAGCTGCTCGCCCACGGGGTCTGTAGGTCCAATCAAGTCCTCAAAATAGACTCGATATTCAGACTTCGAATTCCCCCCTCCGACATCGGGCGCGCTCCCCCGCTCGCCGCGGCCGATCACAAAAAGTGTCTCTACCCTCGCCACGAAGACGCCGCGGTGCGGCGTATTCATCGTCAATCCTCCTTCGTCAGCACCGCGGTTCCTACTCACCGTTAACCCGCATTATCGGTGAGAACGCTGTTCCATTCGGTAGCGAATGGCGGGCGACCGCTCAGGCTCGTCCATCCGGATTCTGTGGATCAGGGTAGGACAGCGGAAGAAGAACCGTCCATCTGGCGCTCTTGGCGCGTGCTACTGGGACGTATATTTACCTTGCACCTAGCGTACCGGCCGAGCCACACCCCCCAGTTGTTCCAAGTTGCGCGTTGACTATGTCTATCTCTCTAGTCGCCGCTCCTCTTGCGCTGGGACCCACTCTGGCCCCTCTTCCGCCACCTTCCTTGACGCTTGGCGCGCTGCTGCTTGGATCCTTCTTTGGTCTCCTGTGAGTAGTTTCCTCTTCCTACCGATGCCGTACACGGCTTGACTTCTGCACAGGCTGTACGGTGTGAGCATTCACCAAGCCTACAAATATGCTCGTTCCTTCCCTTCGGACACGCTCTTCATGAAGACGCTGGTGAGCCACTTTTCTTCCCGAATCTTTCATGCCGATCCCAGGACTTAAAAAAGTTGTGATAGGTCATCGTCGTAATGTGCGTTATATGCATTGCGTGCATTGCGTTTGCTACCAACTAAGCCCGTTTTCTAGGCTTTTTGAAACCCTGCACACTGCTTCAACGATGTATACTTGGTGAGCATGACATGTCGCTGTACGAGAGGTTGCGGAGGTTCACGCCCGTCCAGCTATCACTACCTCGTCGTGAATAACGGGAATCCCGAGGCGCTGCGAAAGGACGTTTGGTACGTGACATGTCCGTTCGGCAATCTGGTGCGACGTTGACGACGCGTAAACAGGACCCTCGACGTCAGTTGCTTGATGCCTTGTGAAAATTGTTTCTCTCGAAGCTAATCCGCAGCCTCACCCAGTTGCTTCCCGTGTTCTACGTGAGTCATCTCCTTTCAAATTAACTCTGAGTTCCGTTGTTCATGCTATCTTGCAGGGAGTGGTTGTCTTGACATCCCAGATGTTTGTTTCTCTGATATCCTATCATGAACGTGGAGTCCTGATGCATTGTTCAGCTTCTTTGCTCGACGAGTCGCCTTGCGTAAGTCCCTTCTCAACATATGTCAACCACCGGCTAACCCCGCATCCAAGTTGGATATTGGAGGCGCATGATTGTAGCCTGTGCTGTGAGTAGCCGTATGTCTCACAGCGCCCGCACCTCGAGATTCTAAAATTTTCTGCAGGCCCTATTTCTCGGAGCGGAATTCGGTGCGTGTGTAACACGCGTGAGATAAGTAACTTCGATGCTGACTCGCTTGAGATACTTCTAGCACTGTGCATTGGTGAGCGTTCGCATGGCTGCGTATACGATCATCGTTATCCTGATGCGGCAATGGTCTAGGCGTCACAGTAATAGCGTACATAGTGGTTTACGTCGTCTTTCGACGAATGTGCTGATATCTTTATCTAGATTTGTACTCGATCGGCGCAGCACAATCTCGGTGAGCGCCACGACTGTTAACGTTACCTCATAAGAATACTGATCTGACGGTACCGTTGCGTAGGCATTCCATGCCGCTGCCCTCGGGTTTGCCACTGGCGCCGATATTTTGCTTTCTGGCACTATGGTGCATGCGCTCCGCCATTTTCGGGCCCACCGCGCTCGGTAAACATATCCTCCACTCAATGTATACCCACAACTAATTTAAAACTTCCAGCCCGGAAGAATCCTTATACGATCGCGTCCAGCTGTACGCCGTCAGCACAGGTACGCTGCAGTTACATTCAGCTGACACATCTTGGCTGAGGTGTTCGTACAGGTACTCTGACCAGGTATCTCGCTTCTCACATGTTGAATATTGCGAAGCCGCTCAAGCTCACGGTCTTGACAGCATCTTCAACGTTGTCTCCTTCATTCTGGTGAGTTGTGGTTCTATCAGCCTATCGGATACGGCTTGATACTAGACTCGATAGGCCGTCCTGGGTCCACAAGAATTCGTTTACGCCGCCCTCACCATGATCACGGCGAGACGTGAGTGGCTCCCAGCTCTCAATTTGGCTACGGACTGAATTCCCGTTCTAACACCAGTGTACGCAATCTGTCTATTGAGCGTGTACGTATCCATGGGCACCCCTGTCGCCCGCACTTAATCCGAGTAACCCTCTATTTCAGGCTGAACGCCCGAAAAATGAAGCTCGCGGGCATGGAGATCTTCGTGGACCGCGCTCACCCGATCGTCCTCGCCAACGCCCAGCTCGAGGCGGCGATGGAGGTGTGGAATGTGCCCAAGGTGCGCCCTTGTCGTCCAAGAAGCTCGTTGCATTCTATTGACGTCCAGATGACGTACTTCTCGCAGCTTCCGAGCGCTGAGCCAGAGTTCATCAACGTGCAGGTTCTGACGGTGATGGAAGACGGAAATTGAGCTATATTCTGTCATGGGTCGGACCATCGTGCGCATTATGCCTCCTGGGGAGGCAGGACTTTGGGGTTGTTTTTTTTGGGATATTGCTTGGATTCTCGTCGGACATGTTCACCCTGGGATTGGACGGATTGCAGCGTTGTCCTCTGGGTATGTTGGCTGTACGAGGCTGCATAGCCTGCCAATGCACATCGCTTGTTTTCTGTTCTCTGTGAGTAGTCGAGATGTCCGATGCTGATCCTGGCTGAGGCAAGATTCTGATAGGGATTGGCCATCAGCGGTGTTTACGGTCGGCTACGTGGGTGAAGACTATATGGGAAAGAAGGTGGTACCAGGATAGACACGCTTATGATGGTCACCGAGACCGCCGGCGCCGGGCGCTGGCGGCGGCATTGTCCTGGCAGTGCCTGCGAAGCGCGGTCGGGTTCCCCTTGGGAGTCGCCCTGGCCGCAGACGAGGCCCGTTGCCTTCTCGCGCCACGAGTTCATTTACGGTCTCGAATGCCGTCCGGGGTATTCCCCTTGTCTTCCCCAACAAGCCAGCATGACGACCACGCCACAAGCGTTCCCCGTCGCCCCCCGCATCTCCCCCGGATAGGTGCTCATCTCGCCCAGTCGTAATTTCCCGTTATCCCAAGCGCAAATAATACGGCAGTCCGCGCTCGGCGGCGAATAGGGAACGTGATCCGTGCCTGCACGGCGATGTGCTTCGTGCTTCTCGACTTCGTTATGACAGCACCGCGCGGCCTCGAGTGTGTTTAACTACCCTCGAGTCCTCGCGAGGAGGCTTCCCCTTCCCCAGACACCACCTGGGTCCCGATGACTATTATCCCTTCTCTTTCTCCTGTTTCTTCGCCCGTGGGTTCTGTGCCGGCTGTGGCACCTCCTTCGACTCTGGGAGTCTTTCTCGTTGGGGCTTTCTTTGGTATCCTGTAAGTTCCCTCCGCTGTTCGTCCACTCTTGCGCGCTCTGACGTCGTTGATCAGCCTGTACGGCTTGAGTCTCCATCAGGCGTACAGATATGCTCGCTCTTTTCCCTCGGATTCGCGTTTCATCAAGATGCTGGTGAGTCTCCGAGTGCCGCCGGCGTTGCCAGTACCCGGGAGTAACGTCCGCTTTTGACAGGTCATCATCGTGATGTAAGGAGCCGCAGCAGAGTCGAACTGTGCCGTTGTTCCAGTCTGGTCATTGTCTGACACCGACTCTCAGGCTGTTTGAAACACTGCACGCCATCTTCACCTTGCATGTTTCGTCAGTACTTGTCAGTTCTCACAGGTCAACAGTATCAATCCTGACATTACCTCTGCAGCTACTTTTACCTGATTTTGAACTACTCCAACCCGACCTCCCTGTTGCATGGCGTTTGGTGCGTGTGTCGTATCATTGCTACGGTCACAGTGGCTCATCTTCTTTGGTATAGGTCGCTTGATGTGAGTGGTTATGCCTTTCCCTCATGATCACCATAGTCTTACCTTCATTTCTCTTGTCCAGCTTCTGCCGGTTGGCAGCGTGAGTGCATATATTCCGTACGAATGCTATGACATCTCATCTTGGTGCAGGGCGTCATCATACTGACTTCTCAACTGTGGGTGGGACGGTGTTCGTCGTCTTTTACTATGTTTAAATCCTGATGTTGCCAGGTTCACTGCTCGTCGAGTAGCGCTTAGTACGTCCAGACTACTAATATTTTTGCACCGATACTAACCAATATTAGTTGGTTCTCGACAGCGCATTGTCGTCGGCTTCGCGGTGAGTAACAATAGATGGTGTTTTGGACATCAGACTCGACGACTTCTGCATACAGATCTTTCTGCTCGCGGCTGAGCTTGCCCTCGCAGCAGGTGAGTACCTGATATCCTCGGCTCCTTCACGGGAACTCATGGTATCCATCTAGTTGGTTCAGTTATAGCGTGAGCAAACTTCCGGCGAAACGGGAAACACGGGCTAACAACGGATGTGACCAGCTTCCTGTTCGATCGCAGGACCGTGGTTGCAGTAAGTACATCCTTTCGCTCACCTGCAGCATCAGCCGCTGACCGTATTTGTCTTGCGCAGGGTATCACCGTGATTGCCCTCGGCCTCGCAGCGCTGGGAGACGCATTGCTGTCTGGAAGCATGATCCACGCCTTCAAGCGTTCTCGTATGAACAAAGAGTGGGACCTTTCAGCTTCATATGATATGTCAGCGACCGCCGACTGATGAAGACCCAGGGTCTCTAACGAATCCCCTGTGGACCGAGTACAGCTCTACACGATCAACACTGGTGAGTGCCTTATGTCTGATGTTTTGCATCCATTTATCCACATCTATCACCAGGGTTGGTGACAAGGTGATTGATGACATTGACATCTTGCATGTCTGGATGACGCTTAATATGGGCCACATCAGCTTCCTCAATCTCCTGTCCTTCATATTTGTGAGTGCCGCTGTTCATGGAGATTCGGCATGCGTCCCTCATCCTGCTTCCAGGCAGCTGCATCCCCCAACACCCTGACATACATCACTCTGACAGTTGTCACGACGAGGCGTAAGTTCCCTAGGTCTTCTAGTCTCTTTAGATCTTAGTACGAACACTCATTGTCCCTGAAATAGTGTATGCAAGCTGCATGTTGAGCGTGTATGTCAAAAGCGCGATTTCCCCTCCACACTCGAATGCTGACTAGAGAACTTCGCAGGCTGAATGACCGCCAACTTAAAATCGCGGGCATGGAGATATTCTCAGATAGCTCGAACCCGGTGATCTTGACAAACGCCGAGCGCGACGCAAAGAAGGAGATCTGGAACGTCCCAAAAGTAGGCCGTGTCCTCCGCTACCATTCCTTCCATGTTTGACATCCCCGCCCCGGCCGCAGCTGCCAGAAGACTCGGAGCCCGACTTCATCAAGGTGGACGTCACGACGGAAAAGGACGGAGACCTCGGTCTCATGTCAGGCAGAATGGTGTAGGTTCTTGAGACGAGTCCAGACCTCGTATTTATACCCGTGCGCGGCGATGCGTGCCTCGCTGCTCGGCCAGACGCTAGACTGCTTGGAAGAGACTTTGTATTTCTAGAGCTTGTATTCGGTAGTTTCTCAGTGTTGGAGTCCACTGGTTGGAGGTTAGGGTTTACAATGTCATGTGCGTTGATATCGCACGGTGGTGTCTCCTACAATTTCTTCCGAGTCCGAGAGTTCAAGGCTTCAAACATCCAACGTTCTACGTCATCACGCGCTTCAAGAGCGTCGAACAGGATGGGTTTGCTCGACCTGAACTACGACACGTTGACAGCTATCTTCTCCCTTATCAGCACCCGCGACGCGCTCAACGTCGCTCTTACCTGCAAGCACCTCTATCCTACTGCCATCGAGCGCGCGTTCGCCTGCGTCGTCTGTTCCTCTCCTGAACAAGTACTTAGGGCGTGGAAATGCCTCATCGGTCACGGGCACGACCGCGCGCGCCATGTGCGCGTGCTCAAGATATACGCAACCGCAAGAATCCGCGTCGTCGAGGAGCACCTCCGAATGACTGGGGAACTCATTCTCGCGGCGCGGGGAGTGGCACACCTCACTATCGCCCTTATCCCACTCCTGCAGGAGCGGGAAGAGCCTGAGGAAGAGCAGGACAAGATGCTCCTCGCGGTGCCCGCAGCGATATACGCGATGGGGAACCTGACCAGGCTCGAGCTGTACGGCTACGACCCCTCCGTGCTCGCCTTCCTCCGTGACCTCCGGCAGCCCCTCCGAGTTCTCCTTCTGGATGCATCCGCGCGACTTCGGAACCCCGGGCTAGAAGTTCCCCCGCTCGCGGACGTCCTCGCGGCCATCGCACACCAGGCGCGCTCCCTGGAGGCCCTGCACGTCTCCGCGCGCACGGACCCCCTGCTTCCTGGCTCGATCGACGACGGCGCGGACCCTCTCCCGGAGTTCCCGCATGTCCAACGACTGTATCTCTCACAAAGGGGCTCCCCGCCATTCGACGTGTTAGCGCAGTTCCCCAACGCGGACGTGGTGAAGCTCCTCGGGTTCATCCTCACGCCTACTACGGGTGCACTGCCCCATGCGCAACCTATCCGCCACCTGGAAGCGAGCCCCGTCAACACCCTCGCGCTCGCTCTGCGGCAGGCCACCACCCCTCTACACGCGGTGAATACCGGAGGAGGGAACGAACTCGTCGAAGACGGCGGCGGCAACGACGCGCGGCCCGGGGTACGATACCTCCACCTACTCGGGACCGCGCGCACGGACAACCTCCCCACGTTCCTCGACGCCGCACAGGCTGCGTGCCCGCGCGGGCTGCAGCTCATGGCGGTCATCGACGACGGCCCCGAGCTCTGGGGCGGGATGGCAAGCGCGGTGCCGCTTTTGAGGTGCTTGGATGTGGATCTGCGCCGGGCGGTCCCTGTTGGGATGAGGAGGGAGGATCCGGATCCGGGCGAGCGGCGGGCGGTGGGACGGTGGTTGGTGAGTCCGCGTGCTCTGCTTAGGGGCGCAAATACTTCAGTGTGCTAATGGTTGCGCTTGTCTTGGCGTAGGACGTGCTGGCGCGGCGGACGGGACTTCTGAACGTCCTGTGTTTGCGAGTGACCTTCCAGGCTGCAGTAGGCGTCCCGGACGTTGAGAAGTTTGCTATGTCGGTGGCAGCCGCCATGCCGTCCTTGAGGTTCCTCGCACTCTCGACTGGGAGGAATCTGCAGCCGTACGGAGACGATTGGTACGAGGACGTCTACGACCTAAACACTTCACACGTGGAGGAAAGGTGGTGGAAGGTCGTCAAGGAGGGATATGGGAGATATATCCGGGACATGTCAGCAGAGGACGGGGAACGGACATGGCGGAAGTTGATTGAAGACGACTACATCGAGCTCGACGAAGTCGACGAAATGGAGGAACAGGAGGAGCAACTTGAGGATCTTCCGCCGGAGAGCATATTTTCGCAGTTCCTCACACGAGCTCGGGCAGCTATAATCAATGCTGAGTAGAACGGTATTTGGATTGACTGCTGCACTGTACACAAAGCCTACACCCGCGAGATATGGATTAATCAACGGCGACCATCTAGTATACCACGCTCTAGAACACACAACGCTACGCGCCGGCTTTCCAGTAGGCGATATCTCCGTCGACCACTGGGATCGATGTCAGTCCGGACAGCTTGGCTCATGAAACGAGAGGACGTACTCTCGTAGGTCTTGCCCTGTTGCTTGAGCTTGCCAGCAGCCTTGACGGCCGCTTCGCTCCCGTGCTCGTGCAGGTCCTCATAGCTCATGATCTCACCGCACACGAACTTGTTCTCGAAGTCCGAGCTATCGCGCCGCGTCAGGCCCCATCCACAACGCACACGATAGCTGAGCACTCACTGGATGACACCGGCCGCCTGGGGCGCCTTCAAGCCCTTGCGGATGGTCCATGCGCGGACCTCGTCGGGCCCGCAGGTGAAGTAACGGATGAGGTCGAGCGAGGTGTAGCCAGCGGTGGTGATCTTCGGGAGCGCGCTGACCGCGCCGATGTTCTTCTCTTCCTCGGCGCGCTCCTCGTCGGACATGGACACGAAACGCTCCTCGAGGGCGACGGAGAAGGGAATGAGCGGGTCGCCGGGGTTGTGCTCGTCGATCCAGGCCTTGATCTTGGGCAACCACTTGTTCTTCTTGCGGATGTAATCGCGCTCGGAGAGGTTGACGAGGTACGTGACGGGCTTGGCGGTGAGCAGTTGGAGGCCGTTGACGACATCGACCTAAAAGGAAGTAGGATTTAGCGACTGTCGTAAATGTGGCCGTTTCGCGCAATGCAAGATCAGAATGAAAGTGTTCTCATGGGCATATTGGGGCGTTACTCCCGCCTCGACGAGCTGGGTTAAATCGAGCCTAGGGCTCTTTATCATCACGAAGGCGAAGAGCGTCGCGGGGATGTTATGAAAAAGATATTCACCTAAGACAGAATCAGCATCCATTTGGGGATCAACGCAAGAAAATGGACCAGAAGTAAAGCATAGAGGAAATGGAATGTCAGAGGAATCCATGATCTCATAGGCACAATGGGGCGTTACTCCCGCCTTCGACGAGCTGGGTTATTCGAGCGTAGGTGCTCTTTATCATCACACGACCGCGGTCCACAAACCGAACAAGTACAGAAAAGAGCATAATTCTCAGTCATAACGCGTGCTCACCTCCTTGCCAACCCATTCATGCTTGCGCACGTCCTTGTTGTCCTTCGTGAGCACGTTGTAGATCTTCTCCACCGTCGCAATCTCCTCCTTGCGGGCCTTGTCGGCGAGTGAGGAGCTGCCGAGAGAACGACCCGTCTTTTTCAGGCCTTCGAGGTGCTTCTCGACCCACTCGATGTCCTTGAGGCGGAGTTCGGTGGAGATGATCTCCATGTCGCGGCAAGGGTCGACGTCGCCCTCGACGTGGATGACCTCGGCGTCGTCGAAAGCACGGACGACCTGGAAGATACCGTCGACGGCGCGTACGTGGGACAAGAAAGCGTTTCCGAGACCAGCTCCTGTTGATGCACCCTAAAGAGGTTGTGTCAGCATACATATATACGTCTTAGCCACATATATGCGCGAAAGTAGACAGGTAGGGAGTGGGGGGAATGCGCTGGAGGGAAAGACTGAAAATTTACTCACAGCAGTAAGACCGGCGATATCAATGCACGTTAAGTGCGCTGGTACGCGCGACGCGGGTTTGTAGGTCTCACAAAGCCACTCAAAACGAGCATCGGGGACAGGGATACGTGCTTCCTAGTAGACGGCTTAGCGCGGTACGCGGACGATTTGCCGAGACGCGTTGCACGCGTCGTGGCAAGGCCAGCGTTCGCACAGACGCGTCTCGCACGGAACACAACATACCTCAGGATTGATCGTGGCGTAGGGGAAGTTGGCGGCCTTTCCAAGGTCTAGACGGACTATGAGGGCACAAATTTCGCGGGAGCGTGGAGGCGTACTGACCGGTCTTGGAGAGCGTGTTGAAGAACGAGGACTTTCCTACGTTCGGAACGCCTGGCAAATGCGAGGTCGGAGGACTGTACAGCGGATGGAATAATTGAAACATACCTACGATACCGATCTTGAGGTTATTTCCTGGACGTCCGAGGAGGGTCTTCTTCTCCTGCGCAGCGGCCTTTTTCGGGGGCATCGCGTTGCGTTTCTTCGCGGCGAGGGCGGGAGAGCAGGAAAAGGGTCTACGAGGGCCGTAGGAGGAAAAGAGGACGAGCAGGGACGCCGGAGGACGAGGACGAGGAGAGAGAATCTGTGAAAGCCATCGGAATCGATCAGCTGCCTGCATCGACTTCGCGCCCGGCCTCCCGAAAAGAATGTCGAAAACCGAGGGCCTTACCGCGGAGTTTCAATTTGAAGAGGCTCCTCGCTTCAAGCAGTCCTTCCCACGCATATCCGGTCAAGCGGCAGAGATCATTCCTCTAATGCCTCCTTACAAGACCGAATAAGCCGCTCCGTGTTATATTCTTGACGGGCGTCATGCTGCGCGGGAGCCAGCTCGCAGAGGCACGGCGGGCTCCACTTGGACCTTTCCCGTGTACGACGACCATCCACTCCCCAGCGCGACCCCGTCGACGCCCCCCATGAAGCCCTTTTCCATCGTCGCCGCCGTTCTCTCCCTCTGTGCGCCCTTCGTGCGCGCACAGGAAATCACCACCATTGACGAGTGAGCGCCAATTCCGCAGCCTTGTCCCACCGGCCTTTCTCCTCACCCGTGCTGATCGAAATCGTGCGGCGCATCGCAGGGCCGGCCAAACCGTCGTCGAAAACATTACCATAGACCCTGTGCAAGGGCTGCCTACAACACAGACTTTGTGAGTAGTCTTGTTCTTTCTCTCCGTGCAAGCGCTGAGACGGGTCCAATGGTTCTACAGGCAAACTCTTACGACCACGGCCGCTACGACGACGACAACGGCGGTTGCTCAGCAGGGTCCAGTTGGCCAACCTCAAGCGACAACTCAGGGTGGGCAGACCATCTACACCTACACTACAACGGATGCCAATGGTACGTTCCTTTGCATCTCGTTCCACCACAACAATTCTCAAGAGGGACCTCCTGGCTAGGCGATACTATTGCCGTTCAAGCTACATTCACCCCGTCCTTCGCACCCACTACTGGAGATCCCGGAGTCACCGCACCCGCTGGTACTATCCTCAACTTCAGCTCCTGGAAGGCCTCCATTGGCACCAATACCGTCGCGCATCTGTCTGGTTCAGCACCGAGGTTGTCGATCCCCTCAGCGTGGGCAGGCATAGGCGTGACGTTGTGCGCCGGGCTCGCTGGTGGGGCGTGGCTTGCCCTCGCATGAGCGCAGCTCCCACTGTTCCCGACGCTATTTCTGGGCCGCGCGGATACTGCACTGGCACGGCCATTCTTAGATCTAGACGGACAGACGGACGGACGCTTTCGAGCTGTTTTCCGCATGACTAGTACACGGATCTTCACGAACACTTCACGAACCTCGCCTGTCATTTCTAATTGTATTAATGCACGTTGTGTATTCTTATGTCCCGGATGTTCCGCGGTATGCGTATTGCAAGACGCTTCACCCAAGGAGAACCGCAGGTGCGGAAATGATGTCATAGCACATGACGGAGGGTGATTGCATCGTCGGGCGCTTGTTCAGACTGCTGAGCAAGCGAGCGTCTTCTGAAGGGCCGGAGATGTCGGATTTGTTTGTCTTTGCTCTTGCCCTTTGAGACAAACCAACTGCCAGAGGCCCTTGGCGTGGCCTATGAACCTTCGCACGAACACGACATGAGTATAGCAGGCTGTATCAGGTTCAGCTCTCCTCTCTAAGACGCATAACACATCGAACTCACCCCGCTCTATCAGGCGCCTCCGCAGGCGCGCCCGCCAAACAACAGAAGCTCCGTTAGACGGCACACAAGCTGACTTTACCGTCAGTATTCTCGTGTGCATCTCCCATCATGTGCTCCTACTGACTTGCGCCCTTTATTCGGCGTGTTATGTAGTTCAGAGCCGTACTACTGGGCCTGCTCATAGGTTGCCTGCTATGTTTCACCAACCTCTATTTCGGTCTCCAGACCGGTTGGATTAGTATGTGAGTCACTCCGGCTCCTGACACGCTGTTTAGTACGGCTCTGACACGTTATCTCGCTAGGATGTCGCTGCAGTCTGCACTCATCGGTTTCCTTCTCTCGCGCTTACTGCGCAAGCCGATGACTCCTCAGGAGAACGTCGTACTGCAAACGACTGCCGTAGCCACCGGCACCGTGAGCGCAAACACGATCTGTACGCGTCATCACAGCTAATGCGTTTGGTAGATGCCGCTTGCTGCTGGTTTCGTGGGTATCTTACCTGCCCTTGGTCTGCTCGACGAAGAGCGAGACGGCGTACCGCCTGTTCATTTATCGTGGATCGCCGCTGTAGGATGGTCATGCGCCGTCGCATTCTTTGGGTGCGTACACTCTTCATCGAACCTAGATCTTTGATCACAATACCTTCTAATTATCTCCCTCCAGAGTCTTCCTCTCGCCTCCTCTCCGCAAGCAAGTGGTAAGTCATTGATGGGTTATGATTACCCAAAACACTAACGGCTGGTCGTGGGCATAGATCATCGAAGAAGAGCTAGCATTCCCATCCGGCACGGCAACGGGCCAGCTTATCTCCGTCCTACATCAAGTACCCACGCCGGAAGAAGACACTACGCTTCGCCGTCGCCGAGGGTACAGTCCGCTCCCTTCCACTGCGAACGATGATGGCAGTGGATTCCCTACGTCGCCTCGGGAGACAGATGCGCTGCACACGCCTCCGCCTGAACCTGCGTTGGATGTCCCAGAAGAAAAGGAAGGTTGGAGCGCCCTCACGTGGAGTTTTGCCGCTTCGGGTGCTATGACCGTAAGTCTCTTGGCCAGCTGTGCGGAATTTTCAGACGACTCATCTCCTTTCCAACCAGCTTGCCGCGTATTTCTTCCCAGTGGTGTTTTCAATTCCGCTATTTGGAACGTACCTCGCATCAAACTGGCTGTGGACGTTCACGCCGAGTTTGTCGTACATCGGACAAGGCATCATCATGGGCTTTCCTACGACGCTCAGTATGAACTTGGTACGTGTATTGCATATGCCAACGTATTTTCGCACTCATTCCCTCGTTTTTTTAGGGAATGCTTGTAGGCTGGGGGATCCTCTCGCCGCTCTCCAAGCACGCTGGCTGGGCACCCGGTCCGGTCGGGGACATGACGTCTGGCGCTCGCGGCTGGATCCTTTGGGTCTCACTCGCGATCATGTGCTCGGACTCTCTCGTCTCGCTCGTCCCGGTCGTCGCGGAGATCGTATATACGAAGCTGTGGCGTGGCGCCCTCGGTATGGCCGGCGGCGAGGATCCGACCAAGGAGAGCAAAGAATTCGAGACCGAAGACAGACTCGTCCCAACCAAGTGGGTCGTGTGGGGTCTTACGGGGAGCGTGATCCTTGGTACAGCACTGGTGTGGTTAGTGTTTGGAGACGAAGGGATCAAGCCATGGGCGACGCTTGTCGGGTTTGTGATGGGTGGGCTGCTGAGCGTCCTAGGGTACGTCCATATTTGGGGAGAGTTCGTTCACGACTGACGTTTGAGACGCAGAGTACGCGCACTGGGAGAGACGGATCTTAATCCTGTCAGCGGTCTCGGCAAGATCAGCCAACTGTTCTTTGCGTGGATCCAGCCGGGCAACGTCGTCGCCAACATCATTGCGGGTGGCGTCGCCGAGGCCGGGGCGCAGCAGTACGTGTTCTCCTCGCGCTCGCTGTCCTCTATGCTAAGATATTCTTTCGCTTCACTTAGGGCGGGCGACCTGATGCAAGACCTGAAGACTGGCCACCTCATCCGCGCGTCGCCCCGCGCACAGTTCTTCGGGCAACTCATCGGCTCGTGCCTGTCCATCGTGGTGACCACGACCGCGTACACGCTCTATCAGCGCGCGTACCCAATCCCGGGCCCCTCCTTCCCCGCGCCGACGGCGTACGTCTGGCTCGGCCTCGCGCGCCTCCTCCGTACGTCACCCCTCCATCTCCCGACTCGGTCCGCTCGCTTCGGACGGCGCTGACCGGCGTGGCACGCGGGCTGGGCCCGCGCTGCGGCGCACGCACTCACAGGGGACGGCCAGCTGCCCGAGAAGAGCGCGCTGTTCATGGGCGCGTTCGCCGTGCTCTTCGGGGCCGTCGCGGGCGCCAAGGTGTACGCCGCGCGCGCGGGGTGGCCGCACGCGAAGTGGATCCCGTCCGGGGTCGCGTTCGCGATCGGGTTCCTCAACACGCCCTCGTTCTCGCTCGCGCGGCTCATCGGGGGCGTCGTCGAGCACGTCTACTACCGGCGCGTGGGGCGGGAGAACGGGGGGATCAGGCTCATCGTCGTCGCGAGCGGCTTCGTGCTGGGCGAGGGCGTGGTGAGTGTGGTGTCGCTCGTGCTGAGGACGTTCGGCGTCGGCGTCGCGAGCTGCGTAGGCTGCGGACACGGGATGTGTGGAGGCTGTCCTGCGGCGTAGGCACCTGTCGTCGGCGAAAACGCGGGCGAGGGGGGTGTGGATCAAGTTGGAATGGTTTTCTTTGTTCGGGTTAGACGGTAATGTCACGGTGGTTCTGTCCTTTGTTTACGCGTGAGCGGGTATGACTTGACAGGCTCCGACTGTGCGCACAGGCTTGGCTAGCGCGATCCATTCCCGTGCGGTTTGGAGAGGGATGACGGTCGGTCACGTCGTACGGAGACGCCTGCTGAATGCTTGGAGGAGCTTCGTGGTTGGAGCGAACATCATCAGCGGGCGTCATGAAGCGGTGCGACTACGGCGACTTCTACGAGATAATCATCAAGTAGTCCAGGAACCTTGCAACGGTGTTGTCGACCTGCCGGGCGTACCTCTCGGCCTACACCCGCCCCTAGTTCATTCTAAACAGATGTCGCGAAGATTCAGCGGAGCTCGCGAAGGATAGCTATTGTCCTCGACTAACTCTGTCTTTACTAGCGTACTAACTCGGCAGCGCCTTACGCCCGCGTGCTGGTCTCAAACCGCCGCGCACACGTCACGCAAAGGGCAATCTATCTCCCCTCACCTTCTTCTCGTGGTCCTCACCCAAGGTCAGTCTCCATTCTCTCGGGCCGCGGGACGGAGCTGACTTTGCCGGATAGAAGTTAGCCTCCGACTGCATCGCATATTGTGGGCGCCTTGCCTCCTAGAGCTGTTGGCTCAGGCCCGGCGGCTCCGAGAGCAGCTGGCGCTTTTCGTTGCACGAACCCATCGATACTATCATCGAAAGAGGACTGGCAATATATCGTGTTGTCGTTCGAAACGTGGGATTATCCGTGTTATGGGCCGAACGCAGCGGAGGTCGATACAGGTCAGTAGCCGTAGTAATACTCTGCACGACTGCGCTGTGCTGACCTGGAGCGGTCGGGATCCAACATCTATCGCCTACCGTTCTTCAGTCACTGGGAGCTTCTTACGACTACCCACAGCGTCTACCCGCCGGTAGCGTATTTGGATAGTGACGCGCTTCCCTGCGGACCTAGCTGTCGCCGTTGGTTTGGCTTCAGACGCGCACATAGTCGAGGCGGCGGACTCTGACCGTCCCGGTCGGTGTGGCAAAAGTGAGTTCTCACCTCTCGTCTCTCCGGTGACAAGGACGCACGGTTAAAACGCCAAGTATTCAGTAATTGACGGCATCAACATGTAGTCGCGAGCGTGGCTAGTCAGCGGATCCCGTCACGCCGGATGTCTTCCTAGGAGCGCTAGGCCGAGCACCGTCTGTCCGTGCTCCAATCTTTTCGCCCCGCCCGCCCACCTGCGGAGGAACAGCGCTCCTCAAGGCTGTTCTCCGATCGCAAAGGGTCGAAGCCGCTCAGTCTGCTTGGGTCTCCTCGGAGGTCTCGCCGGTCCATGGCTGTGGTACATCTCAGCTGTTAGGCACCTGCTCGCGCTCAAGCGCTGTGGGGAGTGGTTTATAAAGGGTGGCAGGACAGAACATCCAATACCCATTCTCCCATTTGCGTATGTCTCTTGCCTCTCATGCGTCGATTCCCTGCGCTAACGTCGATCTGCAACAACAGTACATCCACTTAAGACAACATGGCTTCAACTCTCCCTCCCCTTGATCCGGCGAACGTCCAGGGAGATATTCTGTACGAACTCTCCTGGTTTTGAGCGATGTAGACGTGCTAACGTTGTTACAGTGTTGGTCTCCCGAAGAAAGTCCAACACTACCTTCTCTTCCAGATCGATACCGACGTCACTGCCTTCCGCCAGCGCCTGGCGCTTCTCATTCCCCACATCACTACTGCCTCGCAGACCCTCGATGACAAGCAGAAGATTGCCGACAACAAGGAGGCTGCTCGCAAGGCCGGCAAAACTCCCGAGCTCATCAAGCTCTCTGCAATCAACATTGCGTTCTCGCACTGGGGTCTCCTGAAGGTAGGTTTCCCGGACCTTCCGGTGTATCTGAAGCTCATCTCGCTTCCCAGCTTGGCATCAACGACAACACCGGTGATGCTGCGTTTGAGAAAGGCCAGTTCAAAGATGCGCAAAACCTTGGTGACCCGGGTACCGTACCAGCGAGCGGCCAGCCGCCCTTTGTGCCCAACTGGATCCCGACGTTCAAGCAGCACATCGACGGTGTCGTTATCATCACCGGAGACTGTGATCTCACAGTTTCCGCCAGCCAGGCGTTTGTCTCGGGCATCTTCAACGTCGGAGCGCACAACGCCACGATGCACGAGCTGTTGACCATCAAGGGTCACGTTCGTCCCAAGGATGAGAAGGGCCATGAACAGTGAGTAAAGAGGAAAAAGTTGGTTCGTTCTATAGAATGACGCATGGAATGCCGCCAGCTTCGGTTTCCTCGACGGTATCTCGCAGCCCGCTGTCAAGGACTTCGACACGAACCCGAACCCTGGCCAAGAGACTGTTCGGCAGGGCGTTATCCTCTGCGGCCGGGACAACGATGTGGATGCGAGGACGAAGCAGCCAGTCACACGCCCGCCGTGGACACTCGATGGTAGCTTCATCGCACTGCGCTACCTCTTCCAGCTCGTGCCCGAGTTCAACACGTTCCTCAAGAACAACCCGATTCCCGGCCTCCCGGCGGATCAGGGCAGTGAGCTGCTCGGGGCACGGCTTGTAGGCCGGTGGAAGAGCGGGGCACCAATAGACTTGTTCCCGACGCAGGATGACCCGGCTGCGGGTAAGGATCCGAAGCAGAACAACAACTTCCGGTACGACTTCCCGGACGACCCCACGACGCAAGATCGGTGCCCGTTCGCGGCACATACACGGAAGACGAACCCGAGGGCGGATCTGGAGAACCTGAACGGCGCGTCGAACCCAACTGCGACTGAGAGCAGGCGTATCATCCGGCGTGGAGTCCAGTTCGGACCAGAAGTGACGCCGGAGGAGGCGGCCAGTGGGGAGACCAAACACGGACGGTGCGCTACTTGCTGCCCCGTCTATCGGATGAGAGTGATGCTGACTTAATCGTGAAACAGAGGCCTTATCTTCGTCGCATACCAGAGCAACATTGTAAACGGCTTCCAATTCATTCAAGAGAGTACGTGACGTTGTTGTATCATGGCTTTCGATTTTTCGGACTTATCACACGCGCAGGTTGGGCTAACAACACCGGTTTCCCGCCCAAGGCCCCAGTTACCCCCGGGTTCGACCCTATCATCGGCCAGGCGGGGTCGAACATCACGTCGCGCTCGTTGGTCGGGACAGATCCCAACAACCAGTCGGCGTCATTGTCTCTGGCAACTGAGTGGGTCGTGCCCAAGGGCGGCGAGTACTTCTTCTCGCCATCGATCCCGGCGTTGAAGAGCACCTTCGCGCTCAGCGCAGGCAGCGGTGCTTAAGCTGTTCTTGGAGTCTAGTGTACGATAGTGTTAGTCTAGCCATCTTATGGACGATATATGCAATAGTCTTCAAAACCGACCGCTCTCAGTGGATAAGATTGGCGTACTGTATAGGCTCATCCGGTGGAGGCTGCCACCTCATACTTACTACTAAGTACGAGTCTGCTAAGCGCCAGAACCCGGGCCGTCGGACTTGCGGACTTGCATCAGTCCGAATCTTCAGTGAGGGCGCTTACATAGTGGCAGAACAGCCTCGGACCCCGACGAGGCCCGCCGCCGGAACCTTGACAATGAAAGCATGAAGTTCGACCCGAGGGGGATGTTCTAATGCTGAGGACACGGGGGGTGATGGTGTACTCAAGTGTGCGCACATTCCCAGTCTTTTCCTTGATGAATCGCTGACCATCATTGTAGGCGACTCCGACGCGGTGCCAGTCATTAGTTGAGAAGCAGGAGGAATTTGAAGGTCGACGCTGCCTTAGGGTCATGCGACCGCACATCCTCCGTAACCTTGTCCTCGAGGCTGTTACCCCGATGCTTCCAGGAAGCGAACAGGTCAACCTGTGATGTTTCGTCTGCATAGCTTCTTCGCCTTCTCGCTGGCTTTGCCTAAGGCTCCTGATACCTGAGCCATCTTTCTTGACAGGTTGTGATGATAGAGTCTCTGCTTGCGTGGTCACACTTCGCCGTAGGCATGCAGTTGTACATGTATGGCGGGACTCTATACGGTATTGTTGCAGCGGCCTTTCACCGCGTCCAGTGCATCGTGATGCCGGCGACTCTTCGATGTCTCTAGTGGCTTCAGAGTTCGATGAACTCTCAACGAACTCACAGGTGCCTCCGCTTCCTGTGGAAACTTGCTCTGCAGCTTCCTGATTATCGAATCCTCAACAGGCTACAGTCGCTCCTGAACCGTGTGCCCAGCTGAACGAGTATCTTAAGGGAGGGACGGGTGAGTTATATAGCGAGCACTTCACCGCGGCTTCCTCCAGACTCTGCATCGACATGGCTAGTGTCAACTCGTCAGCTGTTCATTCTCCCATGACCGCTCTCCCCCAAGGTAGCCTCCCTTCACTCACGGATACATACGGCGCTCTGTTTATTGGGATGTGCATTTCACTCATGTCAGCCATGCGTCTCATTCTACTTGGCCCCTCTCAGCTAATGACGCGGGCATGACCAGGTTGTACGGCCTGATCTTCCATCAAGTTTATCGGTACTATCGTCTCTACCCTGAAGACTCAAAATACCTCAAAGCTCTAGTATGTTTCACAATCGGTTTCAGGGTTGCACGGGCCATGCTGACGTCATTTCCCGTAGGTTCTTATAATCTTGTAATTCTTGAGATCCTCTTCATCACCGATGGAATACATGCGGACTGATTTCACCCCTTCCTTAGTGTTGCTGAAACTTTGCACGCTATTCTTCCCATTCATCTCTGGTACGTCGTACCCTCTGCTTAAGAAACGACTAGGACTTATCTCCCGTCTCCCTGCAGCTACTTCCACTTGGTGGAGAATTACTTCAACCCTCTCGCACTCGGCGAAGATGCTTGGTATGTCTGATAGTACATCCTTCTCTAAATTCTTTTCAATGGGGTTGGCATAGGTCTCTCAGGCTACTTTCGCCTATATCGGTACGTTAATGTCACCCTAGAGAAGCCTCCGCATCTCACTAATGATGGCGTGGCAATGAACTGATAGACCATCACCATGTTCGCATGCCAAGCGTACGTTAAGAATCGTCCTAGCCTCTTCAGTCTCAAGGTTGAAAGAATATAATTTATATTGGACAGGTTTTACGCTCGTCGCGTGTATCTAGGTACGTACCGCTACCGACGGTCTTCCCAGGACTTACGGGCTAATGTATATGTACAGCCGATACGCGATATAGGCTCATTGTAGCAGCAACGGTGACAATAGTTTCCTCTGACCTAAGGGACCACAGTGAGCTCACAGATCACCATACAGATTGTGCTCCTTCTGGCGGAACTCGGTCAGTTTATACATACCTTCAGTTTTCGTCCGTACGTTAAGCTGTGGAACTCTAGGGTTCATGACAGGTGTTCCTATAGCTCATGTTGGCATGACGTCATTCCGCCTTCTAATCTCTTCATTAGCTCTCTCCGTGGACGCATACAAAGACCGCGAGGTGAGGGTGTTGTAAAGATCGTGCAAGGAGACGACTGCTGATATCCTGCGCATTGACAGCTGCAAGACTTCGTGGACATGACCGTCAGTCTACCCAGCGTTCGCGTGTCCCTGGCATCACTGTGCTCACCCAAACACAGTGGATTGTCTCTGGCGTGTACGGACTGGCCGTAGTCATCGATTCGCTGATGACGGCTACTCTCATCGCATTCTTACTCAAAAGTCGCACGGGCTTCAAAGCGTACACATTCATTTCTCCGCTCTCAATAGTACGTCGGCTGATCGCCGATTTCATAGAACGGACTCTCTGGTTTCAACACTCATCGTCTACACGATCAACACCGGTGCGTTTCCTCCACTGCCAGGGCGTCTGGCCAGTGCTGGCTTACGATGTTTCTATCCAATTTGTCAGGGCTCGTCACAAGGTGTGTTGGCTCTTTTCTAGCTGTCATCTCAGGGTTATACAAACACATCGACAGCGTTTCTGGTATCCTCTCCTTCATATTTGTACGTATAATATTTCCGAGTCAGAAGCAAACGGTTGAGCTAACGCCAAGCACAGGCACTCATCATGAACGGAAATATGGTGTATTTCGCGATGGGACTCGTGAGTACGAAATGTGCGCGCCCCATACAATGTCTCGTTTGCTGTAAACACCGCCGCTGACATGAAAGTCCTCAGTGTATGCCAATTCGGTACTGGCCGTGTACGCTCGTTCATTCAAGATTCGCGATCTACTACTCGTTTCTGACTGATAAACGGTGTCTAGACTCAACACACGACAGCATCTATCCAACCGAATGATTGACGGGTTCGATACCCACTCCATCATGTTCCGCAACAGCGGAGGCTGCACGCACTGCAGCCTTCCAGACCGTCCATCAGTTCCGCAGGTAAGTGACCAGTATCACCGCCAGCGTAGTGTCACGTGTTAACACAAGCACGGCGGTCCGCCATAGCTGCCCGTGACATTCCATGGACGCCCTTCCGGAGAAGAGGCCGACACAGTCAGTTACAACCGCCGAGTCTCTGAGGAGAGTTCGACGCGCGCAAGCGAGGGGACTGGTGCACCGGAGGAAAAGCCGATGGAAGATCGAGTCCGTGACGTCTACACGAAGATGACTGCGACGGTATGAGGTGTGAAGGCATCGTACGTGGAGGCCGTGGAGCAACGTGCTCGCAGAGCATGAATACGACGGGTATAAACGAGGGTGTACTACAACTAGTCGATGATAAGCTACAGGTGACCTCTAGTAAGGGCGTGTGAAGCCCGGTCAGGCAAGCGCTGCGCCTTTTGAAACCTTCAAATCTCTCATGTCGTACATGCCCTGAGATGCAGCCGTCAGTTAGAGTTCGTGGAGGTAGAGCGCGCATACTCACGTTCCGGACGGCCAGATCGGCCAGCTCGGCTTCCGCCTCGACTTGGGTAATCGTTTGGCGGGTGATCTCGACCTTGGTGAGAGTGTCAGCGCGGGAACGCGCGGAAGAGAAAAGGGGAAGCGTACTACAGGCGCATGTCTGTCAGAGCTGGTAGTCGAGTACGGCGGCCTTGAGAGGGTGGTAGTCGCGTTGCGGATATGTGCTCGCGCATTGAGGGAGCCGAGGAACGAATTTGCGTATACTAATGAGGGATAACCACTTGTTTCAGAGGACGGAAGACGTCGGCATATACCAGAGAAGCTTACACTTCGTCTGCATCTCGACGAGTCCGAGGAAGACAAGGCTGTTCTTCTGGGTGGCGAACTGTTAAAAAGTGATTAGCGTTGAGGGTGCGGACGGAGAGGGAACTACGAACCAGGATAACGCAGGCGAGGGAAGTAATCCTGCAGCGAAGACAGCGGGTCAACGATCGACACGAAAGTCAACATCAATGCATAGTAAACTCACCCAGTGATGGCGCCGGTGTTCACGGTGTATACCAGAATTCTGTTGACCATGCTCTGGGATTGCCTACAATGAATCAGCATGCGGCCTCATCCATGATTCTGCGTGACGCACTTCTGATACACGTTCGTGCGACGCTTGAGGCAAACCGTGAGCGTGACGGCGACAAGCAGGTCTACCAAGGCCGCGGAACTAAGACCACCGCTAACGGTGATCTATTCAAGCAAGGAAATTGTTAAGTCCAGGGCAATATACCGTAGAGACAGACACTGACCAGCCCAGCGTCGATATGGCGAAGCGTCACCCAGTCAGGGTAGATATAGGTCAGTGCGGTGGAACCTAGCGTGTTGTCAGTAGGCAGCGTTACAAGTCGCGATAGGATCCTACCTGCACCGAAGCCTTTCCATGGGGGTCGAGGACGTTGAGGTGAGACATAGGATCTGAAACATCACGGATGCAGCCAACATACCTATGCGAGCCAGAGCGAAGAAGCCCTTTGAACACAATGCACCGTCAACGAACACGTCTACCTCGCAGCTCACAAAACACTCACGATAACAGACGTCCAGAAAATCGACTTGTCGCTCACTGCGGAGACGTGCGATCATTAATGCAATGAGCACATCGACCTGCATAACGGTAGAACGTACTGATCCACACCCTCCAGGTATAGTACCTAAGAGGACGAAGCGGTCAGTATGGCGTTCAAATGGGCGTGCATCTGGTCATATTACCCCTGAACACAGAGTGCGACAGCCGCCTGAAAAAGAGTAAGTATTAGAACGATGAGCACCGACGATCAACGGCACTGCATACGCTTGTAGCGATAGTCACCTACAAAAGACGTGTTAGGTCAACGCGTCTGCTAAGGTAATAACCTCACTCACCCCAACGCCGCTGTTGATTCCCGGATGCCGATCGCATGATCAATAAGCGGCGAAGAGTACAGAGATAGGGAATGACGTACGGGACAACTTCCAGAAAGTTAAGAAGACTCCCAAAACCCGTAATGAGATACGCATAGATGAATTGCATGCAAGCTCCGGTGTGAATAGTCTCTAGTATCCTGTGGCGCTGAACTTCAGCGCAAGAACGAGGGACTGTATACAACGTTACATACCATACAGCCCCAACCTGCGGACCGGGTCCGCCACAAATTGTGCGCATGAGTTTAGCGCATCACACGGAAAGTCACGGGGCGCACCAAGTACTTGATTGCGACAGCGTCCTGAGGGTATGTCTGGTAGTACAGGAAAGTCTGGAGGGTCGTCATCCCATACAAGCTTGAGCGAGCGCGACGCGTTAGAGATTCGTCTCCATGCAGGAGCATTGGGACGGCTCACATGCACGCGCAGAACACTTCGATCAGGAGACCGCCCGCGACGGACGCCGC
>NDFF03000216.1:0-11108 GCA_002150815.3 Grammothele lineata | reverse complement strand
TGGATGGGAGGAGGGCCGGTGTCATCTGGCCGGGTTCTTGACGGTGTTGAAACGTTGGCCTGATGCTCCGTCGTGGCTCGCTCGCGCTGCGGCGGAGGTGGAGGAGTGCGATCCTTTCCAATTCTCGCGCTTCCAGGAGGATGCGGTGGCGTTCTACGTCAGAACGTTCGTCGCGACATTTCAGCGTCTTCCTACGCCGCCCGTTCGCTTTCCCCGCCGCTCGGAGTAGATCACGGTCGGCGTGATGCGCTTTCAATTCCTGTACCATAGCTTGCTCCGCGATCCCGAATGCCCGTGCGCCACCACGTACCAATATGGACTAGTGCGTTTCACTAATCCCGTACACGTAGTCATACCGCTGACGTCATGTTTAGATTTCTGTCACGTGTATAGTTTCCTTTGCTTGAATTGTAGGCATGTTGGGGACGTCGTAGCGCGTGTGCTAGTGGCTTCGGCCTGAATCGTCTACTGTGGCTGGCTGCAATGAGATCTGGCTGAATAGTATCGGAAAACGGATTTCATTGCGGGTATGACACACTGACGGCTTCGTTCGATTCTCCGCCCAGATTGCGCGTGAAGGACGGCGGTCACGGTGTTTCGGAAGCTGCGGGGACGGGCGGTATGTTTTTTTTCTGAAAGATCCACGACAACGCTCACACTAACGCTACGCGATCCCAGTGCACGTCGGTTCTGGTACATCGGGCGCGGTTGAGCTGACGGCGTGGCGGCTAGGTACGGGTGGTGAGCGCGGACGGCCTTCGCACTCGCATCTACGTCTGACCCTGTCACCCTGTTTCAGCGGCCGTCTCTGATTTCTTCTGTCTCCGAGAGAATCCGAAGAGTATCTGACCATTGGTGCAGACGATGAGATCCTGCCATGTTGAGTGTTGTTCGTCTTTGCCTCCTGTGAGGGCACCTACGTTGACACAGTGGCTGACATGTCCTGTGCCGCGCAGATTCACAATCCGCCTCGTTATTGTAGTCCCACCTTCGTACATCCAGACCACCACACCCGTCGTGCGCGGAAACCTGTCACCGATGAGCGCGCCCGCATCGCTCCACGCAGTGACCATGCCTCGTCGACGTGTCTGATAAGTTCACCAGGGATATTGGTGAGCAACTGACGTAAGTGCCTTTCAATCATGCTTGGACGTCACCGACATCAGCTTAAATTTCCGTCCAACAGTGGGCTCAGGCTGCCATCTCCTAGTGTCTCATTGACCTCAATCAATATAGACGTACACATTGCATTTTTTGTTGTGGACAATTTGTGAGTCTTGGGGACAATTTTCCGAGTTCTACGGTAACTTTGTGACGAGTAGAGCCCTTCAATCGCGTGTTAGCCACCACGTTAACAGCCGTTGGTTTACTGGTAGAATTCGTGTGAAGTACGCATTCGCTTTGATAGCAATTGAAGTACATGCAACTTTCCTGTCACCATTCCCCGCCTTGTTTGGTATCTGGCTCTTGATCGAAGGCGTGCCCCTTCATCACGACAGCGCGCAGGTCATCGACCTTGCCGCCGCAGTCATCTATATGGCTCAACACACCGTGCCATATTGTACGCGCGATGGAGCTCAATAGGTACGGTAGGGAAGACGACGGTTAAGACATTGTCGAAAGAGTGGACTCCCTTTTGCACGTTTCGGTCGGAAATTGATAGCTTGGGAGGAACGTATGCGTGCGTGTGTTGCGGGAGGGCGCGGACTCTGGCTCCCGCGTGAGCTGTAGCCGTAACTATTTGATGCGCCGTGTGCCTAGTAGCCATGGCAATGCATTTCGTCGCGGAGTTCCTTGGTTCTCTTAGCAGTTGTGCTTCTACACGGGTAGAGAGCAAGTCAAGATACCTGGACGACAGCGTGTAATTGATAGAAGCGCTTTAGTGCTCCCAAATTCATTAGAACGCGCTTCACATGGTATCAATGCAGCATAGTACTCAAAGCTGTATCGGACGACTTCGCCCATGGGCCGCGAGGTGCGCAGTGGTTCCGTGATTGGGGTGCTGACGCAAGTGAGCATACGAAACCACGATGCTGTGGGCCAAGGATTATCTATGCTACGAGGTGCTTCGCTTCTGGTTGAACCTCAGGCACCCGGAATCACCTCCTCCAAAGTGGGCCACCATACGTGGCAAGAAGATTGGCATATAATCCGCATACATGCCGGTCAATTGCGATGCAGGACCCGCGGAAGGGGTGAGGGGCGATTATGCGTACTGACCGTTGGCGTTACGGGTCGCGATCTCGAGTCGAACAGTACATTGATTATCAATGCTCGACCGCCGCAGTTTTCGACAGCGAGATTCTGCGCAACTTGACAGTATCACAGCGATACCATAGGCCTGGAAAAACTTAGAAAATCTACTATACTTACTATGGGTTCGCGGCTGTAAGAGTATTATTACAGCTGATGTTGAGGAAGAAGACCGAGATTTCATTTCTACGCGTTCCAATGACAACCGTCGTTGTTGAGGCGGGCCCCGTGAAGTGCGTAGACGCGGGGGGCTTCGCCGCTGGGTCAGCGTCGTTCCGTGCACCAAGAGTCCGATCCAGAACATCTGTACCAGGCAATGAAAATCATATCCCATATCTACTAAAGCGGCGCAAATACATATACGGTGATAGTAGATATACTGTGATAGTAGATACTCGGCGGCGGGGTGGGGCTTAGTGACTGGCGGTCGTGGGAGTATGCATACAGGGACCGGGACTGGGTAGGGGAAGTGGCGCAAAGACAAGAACGCCAGAAAA
Source organism: Grammothele lineata (assembly GCA_002150815.3). Classification (NCBI taxonomy): domain Eukaryota; kingdom Fungi; phylum Basidiomycota; class Agaricomycetes; order Polyporales; family Polyporaceae; genus Grammothele; species Grammothele lineata. The sequence continues at coordinate 8,358 of NDFF03000216.1, read as the reverse complement.
AGAGGAGAGTAGGAGAGATGGAGCTTGGAGACAAGGTGTTCGGCGGACGGGGTGAACCGCATGTGAATGCATCGGGAGTGGGAGTACGTACGCGAGGTTGGGCGTGAGTTGGGCGTCGTCGAAAATGGCACGAGGGTAATTCTTTAGGTAGTCAGAGAACAAAACACGTACGTCAGATTGGTACCATATCTCCTAACTTTGTCGCGGTCTTAATGCAGGTCCACCGTGTTGAAAACAAACACTCCTCTTTCTTTGTCCAGTCTTTCATGCAACCCGGCGCATGTCTTCGTTGATGGATGACGGGAACTGTGGTGTTGTTGCGTCATTAAATCAGCCTTCAGTACCGTGGTAATGACTAAGGCAAGAGGCGGCTGTGGTGAATTTGCGGAAACGGTCTCCTAAGAATTCGAGGAGGGGAGGAAGGATACCAGTGGCTGAGCCCAAGGTTGCACAGGAGACCGGTCGTGGACAACGGAAAGCGAACTCAGGGAAGCGTGGGGAGCAAGAGGCACTAGCGTAGAGAGCGACGGAGCGCTAGAATACCGAAATAAACGGGGGATGAATGGTGCGCCGTCGAGTTCCGTGGCCTCTCCAAGACCGGCGGGACGACCGTGTGCCAGGTCCCGCTGATGCACGGATATCAAAGTTAGTTAGGGTGGGCCGTATTAAATCCATAGAAACGGGGAGAAATCCCGTACGTAGGCTCTCAGAATGAGTTCGATCGCCCTGCGAAGGATTTGCGGCCGCCCGATGAACCCTCAAACTGGGCCCGCCACGGGCGCTGGGCGTGGTTTGCGCATGCGCATGACTCGCAGCGGAATCACCCGAACGGAACTTGCCGAGCACACTGCCTGATCGGGAGTGCTGCGTTGGACCTGACAACGGTACACACGGCGCCCTCCGAGTTCCACTGTTTGCCACGGCTGCCTTGAGGTAGCCATAGCGCAGGCTCAGTGTCCGAGCGTACAGTAGCGGCGCAATGTAGCGCTACGAGGACTTCCCGCTGGATTTCTATGACCAGCCCAAGCGTGGTGATACTCGGGGCGACGGCGAATTCGCCAAGTCAGTCGGCTACTGTGACACGTTACGTTACGGACGAGCGCCGAAGCGAGCGGCGTTAAATATTGAGGTTCAACTTACGGATTGGCCCCGAGGTTCCCACCACACGACCTCCATTCCGACTCTCCGCCCCCACTATGCCTCCTCTCTCTTCTTCCATACCCCCTGCCCGTACACCCTTTTCCGCCGCTGTCCAGTACTTCACCACTCAAGCACGTCGTCACGGCCCGCGGCGTCCGGGTACTGCACGCTCTCAACGAGAGCGTTGTGACGCACCCCATCACCGGTGAGTGTTTCCAATTAGTTGCTATTTTCCCCTCGTTAACGCACTCCCAATTCAGAGAAAACATGGTCGAAGATGGCGTCGTGGTTGCCTGTGCGGCCGTGACCACCCAAGGTCCCACGCAGCCGAAGGCTGTCAGCATCGACACCGAATCCGAACTTCCTGCGCCAACCCCTACCGTTCCAACAGGTCACTCTCAGGGTGTCAGTCGCCTCGGGGACGCCGTAGATGACTTTTATCCCAGCGTTTCCTTCCACCCTCTGCCCGTCCCGAGCCACCACCGCCGCCGTCGTTCAACCGAGGTCCAAACGCCCCCTCGCCCCGGGACCCCGTCCACGGCCAATCCTATTGCCGTCAATGCCGAGTCTGCTACTTCAACCTCTGACTCCGTGTTTGCCTTAGACGGTCCTTACAGACGGCTCTTCACCCGTATCGGCCCTGACGAGGCGCCGATTCTCTTCCGAGATGACATGCACCTTTCCCCATCTACCTTACGGTGAGTATTCCTTTGATTGTCTCGGTTTGTCATCCGGGCTAATGCACAACGTCTCCGAACTCAGCGATCAAGGGGGTCCCGTTCCCGCCAACTGCTATACGATGACCATGACCGCCGAGGTGAACAACGTCAACCGGTCCCTGAAGCGATGGGGTTTCGTCGAGAAACCCAGCATTCTTTCCCGCCCGTTCGAGCTGGAGTCCCTTGCAGTCAGGAACAGCAACTCTAGGTCTCTCCGATTGCAGTGGATGACCGCGGGAGCTTACTGGGTAGCGTACGGCGAACAGGTCTTCCGCCACCTCTTCGCCTTGTTACGCCACGGCTTCGACGTACCGCAGCCTTTTCACTTACTCAACGAGTTTTTCTTCGACGTGATTCTCGTCATGGCGAAGGTGCTATGGATGCTATCTCTTGCGGAGGACCAGCTCAATTCACTTGGGCTCTCCGTCATCGACGAGGAGGTGGAGGGGTCTCACTGTGACGACTCCGTCAAGGAGGGGAAGAGCGACGTGGACGGCGTCGAGCTTGATACTGTCATTGAGTTCAACGACGGCGTCACGGACGACGATGCCGACGAGTCTGGGGAATTCGTATATGTCTGGGGTGATGATGCCCCCTCTGTACCCGTCGTGTAGGGTTCGCCGTTGTAGTCATTGTCTAGCTGGTCTGTGTAATGCAGCTCGTACTCGTTGTCTGAACGTCTCCGCCACCAAATGTCACAGGATCAGCGCCTTCCTATGGGAGCCACCAGCCACCTTCTCTGGGCCTGGACGTTGTCATGCGCGCCGGATTTGGCTTTGCAAGCTGCGGGCAAGGCCGCTTGCCTGAGATGGTTGCACACGCTAAACATGATCACACACTAAAGCATGCTTCCCGCCTTCTATACTCCTTTCTAGTGAATCATAATTGAGCCGATGAATGTCATGTCGACCGGAGCTGTCATCACGCCTGTACCAGCGCTCTGTCCGCCCCAGGATGCGTAAATAATTCGTTTCGGCGCACTCTGGCAACAGTGTCCGCACTCGCGGACTGAATACATCCGTTTCTCGGCAGTGCGACCTTATTGCACACGTGTGAAGGTCTAGATCGTTGCGCCCAGACATCATGGCACAGTCCCGCCGCGGTTGTCTATCGAGGATATCTCTGACGAGAAGAGACACCGAAAATTCTATTGCGGCCAGGGTAAGCGAGTTGTGTAGTAGTATCGGGGAGGCATCATAACATCCTCGAGCACGCTCTGCCTGTAATCAAACCAAAGGCGTAAGTATGTCACAAAACATGCCGCCGTCGTATGATCTCAATAACTCTGACGGCTCGCCACTACTTGAATAGTATTGCTGTGATACTAGTGGGATGGTAGCTTCAACCGTGAGCTTTCCCCCGGAGCCCATTTTGCCGTGAGCGGACATACAAGCACATCTTCGCGTAACTGCAGGAAAGCAGCTGTATGTAGACGGAATCTGCGGCACAGTTGGTATCGGCGCCGCTGCCACTGACGCACAGGGAAAGGTCTGTGTGCGAATTCACTCGTATCAGTTGCCGGCATTCTGGATCGGATCATAGTAACAAGAAGAAAAATCGTCATCCAGAATGAGTCACAGGAGATCTCAACAGGGTCGCAAAAGAACAGCGTTCGCGGGTCGAGAACATTTACGGAGAGTATCAGCACCAGGCATACGAGGAATGATGAGTTTCCATCTGACGTTGGCAGTGAATTCCTTCCCCCGAACTTGATCAGATCTACCGGGCGCATCTCCTGGAGCAATCAGCCACTGCACGGATAGTACCCCGTCGTTTGCAGCGACACAGCTCGCCATAGGTCAACCCCAATAACTAATGCGCAGAGTGAGCCGTGATTAGAGGCTGTGCATGCAGGCTAGGTAAGAGGCAACGTGCTCGGATCCGTGCAACTTGTGATATTCGTAGACACCGCCGTACAAGTGCCTATAGGGTAGCTAATGGGAGTGGTGGAGACGACAGCTACTCTGGGAGAACGACTACACGCCCAAGGGCTTTGTTCCCTTGATAGTAACGAGAGGCTGCCTCGTACGAATCGAACGAGAGCCTCTGGGCACCTGAAACCCCAGTAACGAAGTCGTCCGCGTCCAGCGACGTAGGCCAGATGCCCACCTTCCGACCGGCGGTCACAACATGCCACGGCCCGTGAATTTCATCGGAAGAGCTGATGTGCTCGTCTGCATGCGAGCATATGAGTGAATAGTACGGATATGCACAGGTATCGGACTCACATTCCCAACTGAAGGGGAGGCAAAAGACCCCAGCGGAGGGCAGAGGTGCGAGGGCGAACTCGATTCCCTCCGGCTCGAAACGTCCTCTCGATGCGCTCAATTGGACGACTTGTACTTGAAAGATGTCGTCGTCTGGATTTTCCTGCGCGTCCGCAAATTGCTCGACCTCCTGTGCACTGTGAGCGGTATTGACGTAGGGCGGAGGGACGCCCCCGCCGACAGGCTCGACACCCGCGGGAGCGACAAGGCCGCCGGGAACTGCAACAGGTTCCTGACAGTTCATTTCAGCATCACGTATGGCATGTAAGGGGTCGTAGGACATACTCCTTGCGCTGGGAGAGGAACGCTCTGAGGATGTCCTGGAGCCGCCGCACCAGCGCTTGCGGTCTCGACCCCATTGGGTCGCGAGGTCGACACTGTAGTGACCGGGGCAGCTCCAGGAGGGGCGTTGGTGCTTATGAACACCGTGCCCGTTACGTTCAGGGTGATGTAGGTGACGGGGCCAGTATTGACAACAGCTCTGTCGCGAGCATCAGAGCCTCGACCGACAGCCGGTGTGCCTGCGAGCGTTCGTCAGCAGGAATCACGTCTCGCGAAAATGCAGGCCACCCACGTCTAGCGCCGTCCATTTGATTTCAGCAGCGCTTGCGAAACAGAGCAGTGGGACGAAAAAGCTGGGGATCCACGAGCAAAACGAACGCGAGATATATCTTGGCTCGGCTAGCTGGCCCATGCACGGCTTTGCATCTCCGCCCGATCCCGCAGCCCCTATTGCCGCTCCGTTTCCACGCAGGGTTACGGTGCGTTCAGTGGGCAAGGTACTTAGAGTTATATAACTCCCAGTCCATCTTGATGCTCTCCTACGGAATCACAACTCCCCTCCTCGCTCTTCCTCACCATCGGTCTCACTTCATGGCACACTATCCCAGGTGGACCAAGAAGCAAGCCACGTGGCTGCGAGCCCGTGTGCAAGAGTGCTTGAATATCAGGACCACAGGAGACCTCAGGTTGTGGCATGAGTGGACGGTGGATGACTTCGACTCCAAGTGGCCCATCAAGTTGACGGAGAAGGACATTCAAAACGCCAACGGAAACACGGAGAGGGCTCGTAGTGAGAAGCGCGGCGCCAGAAAGAATGTACGCAGGCTTCGTTGCACCCATTCCCCCTCACACTAAAGGACTATGATGTAGGCTATTGCCAGGGAGTTCAAAAGGGCTCTATCCGAACGCGCACGCGCGTCCAAGCTGCACGCACCTCCACTCGCGCCCACTCCCGCGCCGGTACCCGCCGGCATACCTCCCTCCGCGCCTGTGCCTGCGCGCGCGCCGGTACCCGCTGTCATGCCGATACCCGCCGTCGTGCCCACACCCTTACCAGTTATCGAGCTCCATCCCTACGAGGTCTATGAGGTACTTTTCTTCCCCCGCGTCGTGCCGATCATCGAGGCTGCTTACGAGGCTTATGTCAACGGGACCCCGGAGAACTACCAAATGAAACAATGGTCGTTTGTTTTAATCCAGCTCCACCACATGTTCAACGCAGAGCCGGAGGAGTTCCGCCGTCAGGCCACTGAATTCTGTAATGGACGTCCGGCAGCCGACATAGCTACTGTGCGTGCCGTGGTGGAGCTGATCCGCGCGGGCAGCCAATCCATGTAGACGAGCGTCCCAGGTTAATGAGGATATAATACGCTACCGTCCAACTCCGCTATACGTACTCTTGCTGTCCTCTTCAGTACAACATATGCTCCTCTGGAAACAGCGGCAGCGTTCTCGGGCTGGCACGGATCATCAAGCCAGCCATCGGTGTCGAGGTAAGTCGATGTAAGCGTCCGAAGACGAAGGCGACGTGGGAAGAGGCGATAACCAGGGAATACGAGCGACTGATGCTGTGAGGTATTGCCGTGGTCGCGGTGTAGATTCGACCACAACCTGACCCGGACGTTGAGCGGCGCTCTATCGGGTGCACAGAGGAAGAAACGAACGCTAACGGTCTGTGAATGCAATATGTCACAGGTATCTCGAGGTGTGCGAGGCGTTGGCTCGAGAGAACAATTAAAAGGGAGAACGACTGAGACTATGTCTCGTCTGGGGTCGTCGATGCCTCAGAGGGCGGGATGTATATCCCCCTCGTTGGCGTGAGATGCGAATGCGGCTGTGAGACATGGTGGGCTGTCGGAACTTCGTCTTGACGATACTCTTAACATACGGGTGCAATTAGAGGGCGAATAAACGTACCGGGGCTTTGATATTGCTTGGCTTTAAGCGAGAACGAGAGTGAGGATGGGAGGAGGAGGACGGGAACAGGATGGTAGACTCTTGTCGAAGGTCGCGGTCCACGGCACGGGCGACTACGGCCCGACTGAATCAAACATAGCGCCGAGCGACGCGGGAGGCCAAAGAGTCATCAACAATCAGCACGCCACGTGCTTGGTCGTCGCGATACACGTGAGTTGCACACAAAACGCGTGGCGTGTTGATTGTTGACGGCTCTTTGGCTTTCCGCGTAGCACAGCGCTATGTTTGATTCAGCCGGGCCGTAGCCGCCCGCTCCGTGGACCGCGACCTTCGACAAAACTCTGCCATCCTCTTCTCGTCCTCGTCCTCGTTCTCGCTTAGATTCTAGCAGTATCGAAGTTCCAGTACGTTCATTCGTCCTCTAGTTGTCTTTGTATGCTAAGAGTATTGTCAAGACGAAGTTCCAACAGCTCACAATGCCTCAAAGCCGCATCCACATCTCACGCCGACGAGGGGGATATACATCCCGCCCTCTGAGGCATCGATGACCCTAGACGAGACATAGTCTCAGTCGTTCCCCCCCTTTCCCTACCCCACTCTCATCGTCACATCGGAGCCAACGACTATCTTCTGTCAACGTTCCAGTCCACGGGGCCCGTCTGCGCTGTTTCCTAAGCAGTTTGCGTGCCGGTTGACCCTTAGTGCCGAAGATTCGCTTCCATACGGAGGACATCAGAGCTCGCGCAGTGGGATATCAGTCACAGAGCTGTACGTCCTGGTCCTTGGTCGCAGATTTCAATGCTGATGTAAGCTTTGTTTCTGCTTGCAGGTCCATTATGTCGTTATCGATCCTTCGGAGCGTGTGGAAGTCAAGCCGTAAGTCACGGTATTTCTCAACTGCTACCTCTTCCGATGAAAAAACATTCGTATCAGTATCCAGCTAACATGAAACCTTTGTACCAACCGCGTGTTGCGCCCTTAGGGCATTTAGCCCACGAGTGGCTGTGCTTTTGGACTTCCTTTCAGCTCACGTTCTAAATGGTACCCCGTCTGCTCCTTTATCCGTATCCAATTTGTCTTACCTGTATATGCTGTTGCAAAGATATCGCTTTCGAACGCCTTCACGTCACTGCACTGCCGTCGTCGAGATGCTTTCTGACGGCTAAGTGGCCCCGGGGCGGTGGGTAGTCTCTTTCTGTACTCCCGCATCGAGTGCTTATTGATGTGTTCTGTGCAGGCTGGTGCTCTTCGCCGTTACCTAAGCTATCCATGGGCATCGAGAAACACGTAACCTCGTTATGGACGACACCAATGCTGAGTTGAACATTTCCGAAAACCAGACTTTTGTGGTTCTCCAGACGCTGGGGCGGTCGCTCACGCCCGAAGACTCGACGGTCGCTTTTGTCGAGGAGTAGATGCATGGGGATCAACCAGTCACCCCTCTTCCATCCCGGCTGCGTAACTCGATCGAGCTGATAATAGAAGCGGTCGCGATAACCCGACAGTCAGCCTCCGACGGGCTGAACAAAAGCGCCTTCGTCAGCTTGGCTCTCGACGTGCAATCTCTCGCGTTGGCCTGTGAATCCTTTGTCCTCTTCAATTTGTGTCAATAGGAGCGCCGCTCGGCGGCTGTCTCTACTTAGGGTCGTCGGCCGTCCTTACGGCCTCCGAATGGCTGCCGTTGCCGAGTGGTAAGTCGTCCTTCGGGTTTCCCTTCAGTCAGCGCATCATTGATAACATCCCTGTCTCATAGGATGCGCTATGGAGCGACTACAGCCTCGACTCGAACGCCGCCGATGCAGGGTCATCTTCTGCGCCCCCAGGTCCCCGTGCTTCCGCATCAGGTCTGAACGTTGCGAAGAAGAGTGGCCACGATGCGAAGCGTCAGCACGAGCGACACGCAGACCGCCAAGCTGTCCACCGCCTCTTCGGGCATACGGCAGCACTTTCGTCCTATCGCGCCGATGCGCGTTACAGACTCGACCACCGCGACGTGACGTTGCAAGTCGCGACCGACGACGCCACCCTTCATC